>FXXK01001213.1:8979-25988 GCA_900184695.1 Betula pendula
CGTCATTTCGAATTCTTGAGTCTCGTTGCTTTTTGAAATCTTCGATACATATGGATTGTTGCCTGTAAAAATTCTTAAATCATCCACATACAAGCAAACAGCAAAATATTTCCATTTTCACACGACCTTAGCATAAAGAGTCATATTCGAATTTAGTGCATTAATGAAAGCCAGTTCTCTGAAAGTAGTATCAATTCTACTACTTACATGCCCTGGCGCTTGAAAAGTAAGAAGTAAGGTTTACCGATATGAAGAATGGTAATTGGCCACAACAACATCTCGATTGAACAATTGAGCAGCTCATTGGCTCTTGTAGTAGATTCTTGGAAAGCTTTCCGAAATTGTTTGCCGATAAGACATCCTTCACAAAGTTGATCCTTGATTAATAGAAGATAAATCATTCACATCTTTTTGTATCCAACAATTTTAATCCGCCAAAATTTACATGCCCAAATCTCAAATGGTTAAACAAAGAATCTTTCAAGCAAGTCTTGAGACATTATCCACATAATGTTGACTATTCAATAAAAGATATTCTATTGCTTGCATGAGGACTTTGGCTTCAAAATTGTTCTTGTCATCTCTAGGAAAAGACTACGATTTTCATATTACTTTATAGTTCCTTTTTCCAAGAGTGTGCCAAACTAAAATAATTACGTTTATTACTTGGAACAAAATAAACATTTGTAAATTATACTGATGTCCTCCATTTTTTCAAGCTAATTAAGATTGACCCTTCTTTTATTGGAACTTTAACAAGTCCAATAGTAACATTTCTGCTCACCGATTCATTCCAAGCTCACAACTTATTTTGTCCCACAACATATGGTGCTGACCGCGGTGTCAAAGGATACACAAGTTCTTCCTCCTCTCCACTTTCTTCTCCTTTATAAGCTAGCAACAAAGTGGGCTCCGCTTCCTCGTTCTCAACATAATTGGCTCTCCTTTTTAACATCGTTAGTGTGGCTTCTACATTCCCAAGCATAATGACCATATTTTTGGCAATTATAACATTTAACTTGAGATTTGTCATACCTTCTTCCGTATTGCTTCGAATTATTTCCTCTTCCTCGTCCTCTTGATGCTTGACTTTTCTCTTCATAGTTGTAACTATTACGTCCACCTCTTCCTCTTCCTCTTCCTCTACCGCGGCCACAACCTCGTCCACATCCTTGTCCTCTTTGACTCCTTTCTTGCTCTTCTTCTTTATCTTTGAAAGAGAGCTTGGTCGCTAGAACTTGCTCCAATGGCTCTTCCTTCTTCTTGTTGAGCCTTTCTTCATGGGCTTGTGGAGATCCCATGAGTTGATCAATGCTCATGGTTTCTAAATCTTTTGACTCTTCAATAGCAACAACGATATAGTCAAATTTTTGTTGCAAGGAATGAATGATCTTTTCAATGACTCGAACATCCTCTAATATTTCTCCATATCTTTTCATTTGATTTATGATGGCCAACACCCTTGAAAAATAATCCGCGATCAACTCGGATTCTTTCATTCGCAAAAACTTCAAATTCGCCTCTTAATGTTTGAAGGCGAACTTTCTTCACTAAAACAACTCCTTGATAGGAGTTTAGGAGAATCTCCCATGCTTGCTTGGAGGTGGTTGCATTCGCCACCTTCTCGAACATCGCTTCATCCAAACATTGATGAATAAGAGTGAGAGCTTGTTGATCCTTCTTTCGAAGTTTTTGTAAAGCCTCTCTTTGATTAAGACTCAAAGGAGCTTCGTCATCACTAGGCTCATCGTAGCCTTTTTCTATAATCTCCCAAGCATCTTGAGATCCAAGCAAAGCCTTCAAGCGAATGCACCAATTATCAAAATTGTCTTTAGAAAGGTGAGGGAATTAAAATGGAAAGGTTGAATTGACCATTTGTAACACCCAAAAATTTTAATTAAGGATTAAAAATCACCTTAAAAGTCAAGGGTAAAAAGGTAATTAAAAGTGAAAATTCATCTTGGGCGTCCGAACGGTCGTCACCCAGAATGGATCGTCTACAGCCCCATTTGTAGTGGTCCGGACGAACCCAACTACTGCTCAGTCAGTAGCGTTCGTCCGCAACGTCGTCTAAAGGGTCGTCTTGACGGGCTCATCCAGTGAGCCTTGTCTGCATGTCGTCCGCAATGTCGTCCGGACGGGCTTGGCTACCGTTTAGTCAGTAGCGACCGTCCGCACCATGTTCGCAGTAGGGTCCAGACGAACCTTGTGCACTGTCATCCGGACAAATCAATTAATGGTCCGGATGGTGACACTGTTCACTCACTTATAAATAGGCTGACGCGATTTTTTCAGCTAATTTCTTATTTTTCTTTCCTTTTCCGCGGTTTTCTCTCTTCTCTCTCATAGGGTTTATACCCAAACCTTGGGTATTGATCTCTAAGAGCTTCCAAACATATTTCTAACTTCGGAATCAAGATTCTCGGCGTTGGAAACCTAACTTCACCGATCAATTCAAGGTAAAAATTCTTGAAACTCCAAATTCTCAATGCTTAGGCTATATTCTTGAATGTATAGCTTAGTAATGATTATTTTCTTAGGGTTTTTGTTGGTTTGCACATTCTCTACATCGGGTTGAAGTTCTACGGTGCACAACTTCAGATTCTTCAAGTTTTGAGATTGTTATACCCGAGATATGATTAGAGGATTTTACAACTTAATTATACAAATGACTAAGTGAAAACGATAACCAAGAGTAGAAAGTTATTTTAGTGTTTGTTCCATTCGAATCTGTAATTTCCGATTGACCATGCTGGAGTAAAATAGTCATAGCTTTTCACTCCAAGCTTCAATTTAGGCAAAATTTATTTCATTGGAAAGCTAACTCAAAGTTCTACAACTTTGTAGTTTATGATGTTTTCCAATTCCGTCGTTTTGGTGGTCAAATCTGCATCGTCCGCAGAAAACGTTTCAAGAGGTTCAGTAATTTCAGACTGACCTTGTGAGAGTAAAATGATCATAACTTTTGACTCAGAACTCCAATTGATGCAAAATTTATGTCATTGGAAAGCTAACTCAAAGTTATACAACTTTGTAGTTTATGACTTTTTCTAATTCGATCTTTTTAGGGGTCAAAACTGCACCGTCCGCAGGTCATCCGCAGAGCATCTACAGAGCGTCCGGACGAACCCTGTTACTGTTCACTCAGTACGCACCGTCTGCAAGTCGTCTGCAGTGGGGTCCGGACGGTATGAACAGTATATCGGGTATAAATAGGTGAAAATGCGATTTTTCAGTTCATTTCTCACTTTTTATGAGCTGGAACGAACTGGAGCTCTCCCCTCTCTCCTAGGGTTTGCTCTAAACCTTAAGAGAGTGATCTTTTGAGGTTTGGGTTGTGATTTCTAACACCGGTAACGCATTCTATGGTGTTAGATTATCGTTTCCACCGATCGTTTGAGATAAATTCTCAAACTTAAGTTCATTTTCTCAAGATTGAGCTAAACACCACTTGCATGTTGCTTAATCTTGATTGTTTGTCTAGGGTTTTGTCACTTTTGTGGAGCCCAAACGTTGGATCAAAGTTCCTTCAACCGGGTCTTCATATCATTGTAGTAAGTGTCTAAGTCTAGCTTTGTGATTTTACTTAAGTTACAATGTAGCATGTTAATCCATTGTAAATTGCCATGGATTAACTCTTTTAGCTTATGGAATCATGTTATGAGTTCCATTAAGCCTTGGGTATTATGGGTTAAGTGATTATGAGGTTATAAGCACTTGTTGATTATATTTTGAGTTATAGATGATGTCTAAGATTGCATGCAATGTAATATTGCAGCTTATTGTGGCTTAGAGGTTGGATTGATATCCAAATTATAGCATCAAAGATTGAGGTGAGTAATCTTTTACTCACTGAGGACGAATCACGTTTTATGTTTTTGAATGATTTTATAAATGATTTTAGATGTTTTAAAGATGCTAAACAAGTTGAGAAAATAGAATTTTAATGCTTTTAAAGATTGTTTAAAGCTATGGAAAAGTCGAGCCATTCATATGTTGTTTGAGAATGATTTGTTATTACTTGATACTTTCAATGTTTTATGAAGTATTTGATGAGATATGATTGATATTGTTGTTGTGATTTTGAAAGTGTTAAAATATGAAAGAGATACTATGATTTATTGATATCTTATGCTTTGAGATTTTGAGCTTATGATGAATGAGAATTGATTTAATTTCAGTTGTTAAGACATGATTGTTGGGATTTGTAAGTGCATTGACATGAGCATGTGCATTGATGTGTGAGCATGAACATAGGCTAATACTTAAGAGATAAAGAAGAGGGCTAGACCCATAAGATGAAAGTTAAAGAAGAGGGCTAGGCCCATTATATGATGTAAGTAAAGAAAGTTATGAAAAGTGCTAGGGCTGGGCCCATTATGCGCGAGGCTAGGGAGTTGTCCCTGAGGCCGGTGTGTGCAGTTGCTTGGGCTGAGTCTGTTAGCATGCTGTACACATTACGTAAGTAAAGAAAAGTGGAAGATTAAAGCATGCATTGCATTGTTTTTGATGATTTATATGGTATTGCGTTTGAAAGGTATTCATGCTAGATGTATTGGTATGCATAAGAGTTTTCATGGAAAAGAATGTATGTATAGTTTACAGCTGGTTGCATATGATGTTTTGTGGAATTATTATGTATAAGATATGCATTAAATGGTTTTATTGTATATGGTATCCAAACGTATTTTGGAGCATATGCATACATTCCAGTTATATATTTGATTCAAATGCTTTATGAATGTGTTGTTTACTCATTCAGCTAACCGGAGTTTGATAAATGAAGAGTAATATTTTTATGAAGATGAGTGGCCTGATATTGTAAGTTACATAAATAAAAAGTTTGGCTCATTGCCGAAACCCTCGGGGGGAGTTCTTCTTCTTTAAATGTTTGACTCACCCTTATTCTTTTCTTCCCCTATGTAATCATGGATGATCTCTATGATTACATAGATGAAGCTGTTGTTGTAGGTACAGTGGATCTTGATGAAGATCCAGTGGCTGCCTATTTGGGATATAATGTCTGAGGGTGATGTACGCCCATTGGGTATTTTGTTTAGACTCTTATAGTAGTCTAGTTTTTGTTGTACATCATATTGTTATATATGTAGAAACAGAATGATGTACTTTGGCTATGCCGTATGTGGCATTTTGATAGCCTTTCTTTTGTTGTATAGCATGTGTTGTAGAACTGTTGTATATAGTTATGTCAGTTCCAAGTTATGTTTCTCTCACATGTGATGTTATTTGATTCCGCTGCGTATATGTTGTTAACTCTGATGTGATATGCTCAGATTATGAGTTGTTGATGTGGGCTTTACATGAGCCTCTGGACTATTCGGTTTCATTTCAAAAAAAAAAAAAGGTGATGAAATTGGGTCGCCACAGAGATAGATGTTCAAAACCCTAAATTTTTTCATAGTAAGTATTATAGAGTTTTATGATGTCTAACCCCAGTATTTCACTACGAGTTAATTATATAGGTTATTTAAATGCTATTTGGAACCCTAGAATTCTATGGGTTACTTATGACCACATTGATACTTGTATTTTCAAGTATCATGGTTATTGGGCTTTGAGAGTTAGAGTGTATAGCTATTAATGTTTTAGCAATGTGTATATGCAGCGGGCATTGCTTGGACATTGGTTTAGAAGTCAATTCAACAAACGGAATTAGTAAGTATTTATACTTACTGAGAATGATACATACCTTAAAATGTTTTATGTTTTGTTTTCAATGTTTAGCAGATGTTGTACTTGCTAAACAAAATAAATGTTTTAAGAGATTTTGAAGAAACAATATAATGGTTTAAAAGGCGAACCGATGATATTTTATGTTAACATGTGATTTGTGCTTTCGTTTATCTTCTAGGGATTTATAATAATTTGATGAGTGATTGATGATGAGTTTTGATGACTTATTGAGGCTTTATGATTATGGCGAGATTTATTGAGATGTTGAGTTTTATGATGTTTTACTGATTTTGATATTAAGAAAAAGACTATGGCAAATATTTACGCATGTTATTTAAGAGCATATGTATGAAGAGTATAAGAATATATATAAACCCGTGACATAAGGAATGTAAAAGAAAAGCTAAGCATAAGAGTAATGGATGGCAGCCTGGTGAGGGCTACATGGCAGTCTGGTAAGGGCTACAGCTACGGCTGGCGTAAGACTTGCCCAGGGGTCATCGCATAAAAATGTAACATGAGTAATGTGGTTGGCGGCTGGGTCCAGTGACGCAAAGTAAGACGTCTTGGGACGAAGTCATCACATACCAGAGTTACAGAGCATTGCATGATGAACATGATGATTTTATGATTGATTTATGAGATGTTTATATGATGATTTATGTTTTATTGATCGTAAACGTATTAGTATGCATATGAGGTTTAATTGGAAAGCACATATGTATATTCTTACAGCAAGCTGCATATGAATTTATATTTTATTATTTAGGTATGCTTATATGCTTGTGTTTTCACCCATAAGGGAATGAATACTTATATATGGGTGTAGCTAAGTTATATGATATATTTATAATATAGTTGAACATGTATGTCTATTAGTATAGGTGGGAGACTGGAACGTACATGTATGTACCCAGCTATTATGATATTTCAGATGTTTCATGACTACATGTGTTTAATTCATCAGCTGTCTTATGTTTCAAAATAAATGTCATACTTCTAGTAGCTGTTATTGTAAACTCATGAAAACTAACACTTCGGTTCCTTACGAAAATTTAGTGGATTTTTATTCATTGAGACTATTGACTCACTCATTCTCTTTTCTACCTTTGTAATCATGGATGATCTCTATAGTTACATAGATATTGGTGCAGGTACTGAGAGCTTAGACGNATGATCCCATAGCCTACTATCTCGGCTATTACGACTGACGTCGTGGGACTTTGATATTTTTGTATAGACTTGATAAATAGTCCATTCTTTTGTATATGGTTGTGATGTGTTCACAAACATCATTTTGTATATTGGCTTGTGTCGCATGTGACACAATTATATAGCCATTCTTTTGTATATTTACATTGTAAACTTTTAATCATTAGAATGATGTTGTCAGCTTTGTATATGTTATTTACTCCCATAGTATATATGCTTCCACTCAGTGTATATAATGTGATATGTAATTCTAATGTAATAGATGTAAATCTCATGATACATTGTGAGATACATGAATAATATGTGTTTCTATCACCCTGTGACAATCGGTCTGGTTTATGATTATTGTATGTTTTTTTTAAAATAAATAAATAAATAAATATAGCTACAATGTAATTATGAATCGGGTCGTCATACCATTTCTCTAGGATTAAGAAACTGGGCTCTAATACCAGTTGTTGGATATTGTAAACTACACACACTAAGAGAAAGAACAAAAAAGGAAAAGAAACACTAAATTAATAAAGGACTTTTAATCTTTTATTCAACTTAATAATAACTTGCTTACATAAGTATTTATAGGATACAAATAACCCCTCTAATTTCTTCATATTAACTCTATTCATTTACATCTCATATAACTCTCATGTAACTCCTATGTAAATAACTCTTGAAAAACCAAAAGACACAACCTCTTCAAGTCATGAAAAGACTCAACTAAATGTTATTAAAATTAAGTTTATTATTCAACAGGAAAATGCAAAAAGTATCAAAGAAACTATTGTTCTAGGTTGGGGTTGCCATAAAAATTATGGGAACCATCGTCCTGGAAAGATTTGGGTGTGTTGGTGATAATTGCTTAAATGTGCACAATTTTTATTTATTAAAATAAGCATTATCATACCTTATTTTGTACTAATTCTTGCATTTTATAGTAAGTTTGGAATATTGTCTAATAATTATTCTTGAGCTTAAATGATATACTAATGCAAGTAATTAATCTTTTTTGTAGGAATTGGTATAACTTATTGCAAGAATCAAGAAATTGGCCTTTCAAAAAATAAAAATAAAAAATAAAAAAGAGTAATGTATGAGAACCTCATACATCACGTGAAAAAGCCAAAAAAAAAACAAATCATTTTGGAGGCAATTTGGATTTTCTTTTGGGTCTTCAAGATGGTGTTTAAATGCATGTCAGATGGGTCAAGACAAAATCACTTGCCTACGTTGAAACTTGAAATAATAATAATAATAAAATAATAAAATAAAGGGGAAGCTTCACAGAAGCCCCCTAAACTTCCTTCGATATTAAAGAAATCCCCCCCCAAAAAAAAACTTTGACTTCTCTCATTTTCACTCTCAAACTTTCAATTCTATCATAAGACCCTTCCGTCTATTTTTCCTGTTTAATTTTTTTTGAAAATTCTTAAAATACCCCTCATTTTAGGTTTAGATTTTTTTTTATAATTTTTTTTGTTTAAATAAGAGGGTATTTTGAAAATTTTAACGGTGAAACAGACGGAATGGGGTCTTATGATAGAAATTGGGAAGTTTGAGGGGTGAAAATGAAGAAGTCAAAGTTTGGGGGGGGGGGGATTTTCACAATCGCGTGGAAGTTCAGGGGTTCTTTGTGAAGTTTCTCTAAAATAAAATAAAATAAAGGGAAAACTTCACAGAAGCCCCTAAACTTCCATTCGATTTGAAGACCCCACAAACTTTGACTTCTCTCTTTTCACCTCTCAAACTTTTAATTTCTATCATAAGACCCCCTTCCGTCTATTTTCACTGTTAAAATTTTTAAATTTCTAAAATACCCTCATTTTTAGGGTTTAGATTTTGTTTTTTATATTTTTTTGTTTAAAATACAGGGGTTTTTAGAAATTTTAACGGTGAAAACAGACAGAATGGGGTCTTATGATAGAAATTGGAAGTTTGAGGGGTGAAAATGAGAGAATCAAAGTTTTGGGGGGGTGGTTCTTCAAATCGCGTGGAAGTTTCAGGGGTTCTTTGTGAAGTTTCCCCTAAAATAAAATAAAGAAAAGAAAAAAGAAGGAAAAAGCAAGTTGTATGGAGACTAGGAGCAAAAAAAAAGGTTAATACAGTTTACCCCCTAATGTATACTCACTTTTTTGATTTGGACAATTTAAAAATCCCCCCCCCCCAAAAAAAAAACTTGACTTCTCTCATTTTTCAACCTCTCAAAACTTTCAATTCTATCATAAGACCCCTTCCGTCTATTTTCCCTGTTTAATTTTTTTTGAAAATTCTTAAAATACCCCTCAATTTTAGGTTTAGATTTTTTTATAATTTTTTTTGTTTAAAACAGGGTATTTTAAAATTTTAACGGTGAACAGACGGAATGGGGTCTTATGATAGAAATTGGGAAGTTTGAGGGGTGAAAATGAGAGAAGTCAAAGTTTGGGGGGGGGGGGATCTTCAAATCGCGTGGAAGTTCAGGGGTTCTTTGTGAAGTTTCCTCTAAAAATAAAATAAAATAAAGGGAAAACTTCACAGAACCCCCTAAACTTCCATTCGATTTGAAAACCCCCCCAAACTTTGACTTCTCTCTTTTCACCTCTCAAACTTTTAATTTCTATCATAAGACCCCTTCCGTCTATTTTCACTGTTAAAATTTTTAAAATTTCTAAAATACCCCTCATTTTTAGGGTTTAGATTTTTTTTTATAATTTTTTTGTTTAAATACAGGGTTTTTAGAAATTTTAACGGTGAAAACAGACAGAAGGGGTCTTATGATAGAAATTGGAAGTTTGAGGGTGAAAATGAGAGAATCAAAGTTTGGGGGGGTTCTTCAAATCGCGTGGAAGTTCAGGGGTCTTTGTGAAGTTTCCCCTAAAATAAAATAAAGAAAAAGAAAAAAGAAGGAAAAAGCAAGTTGTATGGAGACTAGGAGCAAAAAAAATAAAGGGTTAAATAACAGTTTACCCCCTAATGTATACTCACTTTTTTGATTTGGCCACCAAGAGTTTAAAAACTGAGCAATGTCCCCACTCAAAGTTCCAAAAATTCCCAATTCGCTATTCCTCAGTCCTTTCGTCTGATCAGACGGAATGGACGCCACGTGCGCTGAGATAGTTTAAGCTACCCATTTTGTCCCTCCCACACGCGTAAATTTACCAAAAACCGACAACGTTCACTGCGCTGAAGGACACCAGAAATCATTTCAAATGGAATTTTAAACACAATAACACAATATCAAACAAAACATAGTGGAGAGGAGAAGGTTCTACACTCTACACTCGGCAAAAACAGAAAAAAGTTCAAACAAAGGACTTTTCATTTGATATATACGCATACCAGTGTGGGCTTCCACCGAAAGTGACTTTCGGCATCTTCTGATTTCGCTCACGGCTAGTGTCTACCATTGGAGGCTAGTAGGAAAATTCATATTTCAAAATTAGGGTTTTTTTCGAAATTGGGGGTTTTGGCTTGAACTTGGTCAGATAATTAAATCCTTGATTTTTTGTTGTAAAATCCATCAAAATATCGTGGGTATTATCCATTCTAAAAATGGTTGCTTCTCGTATTTTAAGACAAAAAACTGACGGTTTTAAGACCATAAAACGCTAGCTCAGTCTCCATTGTTTGTCTGAACGGCAGGTTCTAGGGGTTTGTCGTTATACTTCTGGAGAACGAATGGGACCGTCTGAGTCGATCTGCCGAAAGCTCCGGCGGTCCACGCCAACAGCCGGCGAACTTCTTCACCGCAGCGGTTGTTTTTCGTGAGCCGGCCGGATGATTGTGCAGCGACCGCACAAACCGACAAAGAATTACGGTAAGATTTGTGTGGCTGCGAAAAATTAGAAGGCAAGTCCCGTGTAGTGTATTTTGTGAAGAGTTATTTGCTGTTTGTGTGGTGTTAAGTTACTCGTTAGTGAAAAAAGTCATCATGGTTACATTCTTGAACAGGTGGTTTACGAAAGGATGTGTATGTGTGCTTTGATGTTTTCATAATGTTGGAACAATTTTTACGGTTCATCTGTTTAGTTGTTTTCAACCATGATGACCAGCAATGAGTTTAGTGTCTTGGGAGTAATGAGGTCAAGTGCCTTACTGGTTTGGTTGTTCCGATTACTGTTACCTGCTTTAGTGGTTGTTAGGTGTCATCAAATGATTTGAATATAGTCGTTTTTTGTTTATAATTCTTTGGTCATTAATGGGGTTAATGCTTACTTCTTTAGTTGTTTTATGCAGCTAAATTGGTTAATGCTTAGTCCATTAAAGTTGTTTTAGGCTGCCCTTCAAATGATTCGTAGTATTGGCTACTTTTGTGGTCGGGTGTATCTTGGGCAGTAAGTTAGATGAATGTTTGTGCTTGGCGGTTGCAGTTCAGCGGATTGTGGTTTCTTTTGAGGTGGGTTTGATCCTACCATTGGTGAACATGGAAACGCGGTGGGTACTAAGTCATTTTGCCGTCAAAAGCCACGAAAGCTTTGTTGGCAGAAGCAAAGCGCTGTGAAACTATGCGTTGGAAGTTGGAGGTTGGAAAGCGTCCGGGCTGAAATGGGAGGAAAGAAGCTTTGCCCAGATGAAGCTGGTCTGGAGAATGACATTGCCCTGATCGTATGAAATCCCAATATCGGGTGAAATCAAACTCCAGCGCAATGAAGAAAGAATTACCAATCAATATCGTGCGTTCATGGATATTTTGCTGCCTGTGTTTGTTTTTTGCTTCTGCATACACTTCAAATGTTCACTCAACTCAATTAGCTGCATGCCTAGATGTAAGTTGGTCGTGGCATTGCCTTAAGATGCTACTTAAGCTTGTCGTAATGGCTTGATGCTTGGGATTTTACGGATCAATGAATAGAAAAGAACCACTGCAATTAGGACGAATCCTGTATAGGATAGGGCATGTGGGGAGGGCTGTCGAACCTCAAGGATCTGTTTCTTTGACCGAATGCTCTATCAAATATCTCAGAATTGAATCTAATCTAACTCAGAAAAATATTTGGTGCTTTTGAAAAACTAAATTAAAGCTTAACACGTAATGAAAAATATAAGGAAAAACATAGGGAATATGAACTTCGACCACAACCTCGATAACCAATGGGCAGTTTATTCATATTGGATTCATCACCTACGGTGTGATAGGATGTGCATAATGGGTGCAACCATATGACAACATCGACAATAAACACTTTAATTAAGAAGCGTGATGAGTTAACCCATCTTCGGTTGGCACGAATCGTCCACCTAAACGTCTAGTTGTGGTACGATCCGGTCTTCCCTAGGTATGGCCTATAAAAACCTTCTAATGAGCATTAACACATTATCAAGCAATGAGTGATACCCATACTCCGGTTGCATGATCCGTCGTACCACTTACAACTAATCTAATGATGTAGTACGGATATGCTTCCCTAGCATGGCCTACTAATCCCGTGGGATTTTATGTCAAAACTTACCATTGCAGTAAGCTATCCATTCCTGATAATCATCAGAAAATAGAAATGTTGATTTCATTCAGACAAAATAAAACTCTTATAGACAAGATAGAAGTTTTCATCAAGAACAAGTATGAGCATTTGAATCGATTACAAATGGTTTGCTAAAACTCTAAGCTATGCAATCACACGCATATATGAAATTCCAAAATAAAATACAATCAAACCATGGGATTTGGAAAGGCTACATCAATTTCCTGATGAATAAGAAATTAGCTAGCTCATGAGAGGGAGGGTATGGAATACTCTATTGCATTAGAGAAATCCATCCGTGAATGTTTTGTGAGCCCTGCTGGTCGTCCCTTGGATAACTTAGAACCCTTAATTAGTGCTTGATCTCAGAAGAAGTCCTCCCTATTGGGATGAGACGGTCCCAACACCTATTAATCCACCTTCCATCCCTAAACATTACCATTCCATCCCTTGAAAGCTAACGGATAGGAATTAGTCTTCCCAATCCGCTCATTGCCGAGGATTATGGAGTCAAAACCACCATTTGGAGGGCATCTCAGAGGTGAATCCGTGCTTGACCCCATCTTTATAACAGTACCTCTCCCCACGGTGAGGATCTCAAATCTGATTCTGGGTGCGACCGAGGTTCGCTCGAGCTAAGTTAAGATATATCGCCTCAGCCATGATGTGCAGCTCTCGCTCGAGCTAAATGTACTGATGTCGCCGAGCTTAAGTTGTTTCTATTCGCTCGAAGCACAAATTATGATGTCGCTCGAGCCAAGTTTGAGGTCCATCAGCATATTTTGAGGGAATCCGTGATGTAGAGGTGGGGGCCTTCACCATAAGACCTGAAAGCACGTAACTAACACAAAAACACGGGACAAAAAGTTTAATTTACACAATGGACTAGGTTAACAGAATGCGAGTTTAAGGGGCTTGAATGACATAATACATTCAAGGCTTATCAATGGCGTTGGCCCTGAGACTGTATTGTTGTTTGTTTGTTGGTTTTTATGGGTTGTAATTACCACATACTCGTGTTCGCGTGATAGAACTTTGGTGGTTAATATTGATGTTCATTGCGTTGCTAATGAACTTGTTGTGCTATGGTTGAATGAACTTCTTGTCTGTTTATTGTTCAGAATGTGTATAAAATAGAACTTCTGCTTGTTATTTTCCTTTTTCTGTTTCAGCTTGGGACGCAAAAAATTTTCAAATGGCCCATAATTGCGAGAGCTAATTAATAGGGACACTGGCCCATAATCCGTTAACATACACCCCTATGCCGATACCACATGAATACTTAAATGTCATTATCCTCAATGCTACTTAAAGATTGCGCATACCACATACTGTGCCATACCACATAATGTGCCATGACCACAAAGGCTACCATAAGCCCCCGTTTCATCGCAACCATTATGTGCCCATACCACAAAAATTAACTAATTCTCTCAACCAGAAGAATAATATGTATCCATATGTTGCATACAAACAAGCTATCGAAAATACCACAAAATGGTAATCATCCAAAATATAGAGACTATTTTATACAACACAAAATAATTTTCACACTGTTTTATAAACCAAAAAAAAGACTGTTTCCATTCCTTCACATTATGTCTCCATCCATCAGCTATCACAATTCTAATGCTTCCATTTTTGGCCTTGTTATTTTGCCATCTTCGCTTCCATAAGTTCCATTCCCTTTTCCGACAGTTGTCACAGAATTCTTTACCTTTGTTGGATATGCCAATGGAGCTACTGGAACTACTTGCCTGCACCACCCACAGTCGCACCACGTTCCTCTAGGCCTGACACCCGGTAGTTGCACCACTTCCTCTAGGCGCTGACACCTGCCAGTTGCCATCACCACAACAGTTTATCAGTTGCTGATGCAGCCAGCCTTGTTTCATCTCTGTCGGTTAGGTTCAATGTGTATGCTTGGGGCCTTCTTTACCACTACCACAAGCTATACCCTTCTGATCCTATCCGCATTGTCGAGTCCGAGATGCAGGTCCTGTTTTTGTAGCGTGGCGTGTTGCTTTCTCAATGCGCACTCTGCCCCATGCTGGAGGGGGATAGCGCTCGTGGTTGGACTACTCTCAAAGATGGATGACTATAACTCAGATTTGGGTAGAAGTGACATACTGGAGTCACCAATCCCTAGTGATCCTGATGAAGCTGATGAAGTTTCTTATGCACCTAGTTTTGAGTTTCATGTAGCGGAACTAAAGAATCCAGTCCTACGCCTTCAGATGAAATTCAATAGCATACAAATGTTTAGAGAGGCTATGAAGGAGTTCAATATTAGAAGGGGGAAGGACATTGTCTTTAAAAAAAAATGAAAATAAAAGGTGTATTGCTGTGTGCAGAGATTCCAATTGTCGGTACCGAGTTTATGCCAAACGGATGAATGATGAAGATTCATTTTAAATTAGGTCTTTATAGTCTAAGCATGTGTGTGGAAGGAAGTGCAAGAATTCAATTATCAATTCGACATGGATAGCTGATAAGCTTGCTGAAAAATTCAAAGTTCAACCGAACATGCCACTGGCTGCGATACAACATGAAGTGAAGGATAAGTGGAAAGTTGATGTCAATCCAAGCATGATGTATAGGGCTAGGAGAAAGGCAAGGGCCAAAAATTTTGGTAAACTTGAGGATCAGTACACAAGGTTGTGGGACTACTGTGAGACACTTAGACGGACAAACAAAGGAAGTTGTGTGGTGATGGGGGTAGACAGACCAACCATTGATGTGCCACCAAGATTTCAGAGACTATTCATTTCACTGGTAGCCATGAAGAAAGGTTTCCTAGATGGTTGTAGGCCAGTGATAGGGTGGATGGGTGCTTCCTTAAAGGATCATTTAAGGGCCAACTCCTAGCTGCGGTTAGTAGGGATGGTAACAACAACATGTATCCAATTGCATTTACTGTTGTTGAAGCTGAGACCAAAGACAGTTGGAGTTGGTTCTTGGAGACATTGGTTTCTCATCTAGGAACACACGAAAAACATGGTAGACCTACATTTATTTCAGATCGCCAAAAGGTTAAGTATATTGCTTACTAATTTCATTACAACCTTCTTTAATTTATAATGTCACTGACACCATTATTATTTCACTCTGTAGGGTCTTATACCTGCATTTGATGCTGTCATTCCACTGGCGGATCATCGAATTTGTGTTCGACATTTATATGCGAACTTTCGAGATGAAGGATTCCGATGAGTGGCATTGAAGGATAAACTATGGGCTGCAGCATCTTCCTACACTGAAGGGGAGTTTAGAATGCATATGGAGCAATTGAAGATAATGAATAAGGATGCTTTCACGTACTTAGATAAGGTTGACCTAAGTGGGTGGTGCCGAGCATGGTTCAGTGACTACCCTAAGTGTGATCTTTTGGTAAACAACATATTTGAGTATTTCAACTCGTACATCCTAAAAGCTCGTGACAAGCCTATTCTGACACTGCTCGAGATGATAAGGAAGAAGTTAATGAGAAGGTATCAGATGAAAAGGGAGGGTATTCAGAAATTGACAGGTAAGTTGTGCCCTAAGATTGCTGCAAAGTTGGAGGCTATTGGAGTAGAGTCAATGGAATGCATAACCACATACGCTGGTGACTCGATGTTTGAAGTTAGTTGCCCCAATTCCAAATAGTTTGTAGTTAACTTGGCTAACAAGACATGTGGTTGCCGGCAATGGGAGATGACTGGGATCCCTTGTGCTCATGCATTTTTTGCAATACTTTATGATTGTGGGGACCCTGCGGATTACGTTGATAAATTTTATAGTTTGGAGACGTACAAAAAAGCATATGCCCCAATGATATTCCCAATGCCTAGCGAGGAACAATGGATCCATACAAATCAAGAAAAGTTGGAACTTCCTAGAACAAGAGTGCTACCAGGTAGACCTAAGAAGCTAAGGAGGAAGGGTCCTAATGAGAGTAGAGACCCTAAAAATCCAAACAGAATGAGGAAGTTTGGAGCAAAGATGAGATGCTCCAAATGTAGGGTTATGGGGCATAATAAAAGGTCATGCCCACAAGGAAGGACTGAGGCATCAGAAGTTAGAGATTCTGCCCCACAACCTAACCTACCGACCCCACCTTCGACATCTGTAAGTTTAATAAATAATTACAAAAGTTTTTGTGTATTTGATATTTATTTGGCTGATTTTGAGTGACATATTTTTCTGCCATGCTTTATTCAGACACAAAGTGCTGCTCTCCATATTAGTGGGGCCTCAATGATTGGCAAATCAAGGGCTGCAGTGAATGTACTTTAATACTTCTGTTTTTTTTTTTTTTTTGTCTTGTTTTGCATTTTGATATTGTCAAAACCATGACAATGTGATTGTTTTTTATTGAAATCAGATTGCAAATAAACGTGGACCAAGAACTTTTTTTGGCAGCAGGGGTCCACCCACAACTGCTGGAGTAAAGGTATTTATTATGCTACCAAGAACTTTGTTTGAGATGAATGTCCACATTGTTATTATCATTTCCATTCCTAATTTAACCCTTTATTTTTTGGAAGCAGTGTAAGACAGAGAATGTACCACATAGTGATAGTGTTGGTCCACCACCAACATGTTTGAGAAGTAGTCCACCACGAGCTATCCCACCTCCAGCATGGAGCAGAGTGCCATTGAGAACGCAACACACAACAACTA
>FXXK01001213.1:35213-89246 GCA_900184695.1 Betula pendula
ATGCTCACTCCAGCATGAATTAGACGAGAAAGCAAGGATAAGAGGTGAGAGAGGCATGAGGAGCTGCTGACACTGGAGGCCAAATTGAACGTGAGAGCCAAAAAGGAAGGTGCAGAGAAACAAAACAAAACTCTTTTGTGTTGTGGCAGTTCATAAAACTGAAATGTAAAAGACGATCGGCATTCTGAAAACAACAAAAGCACAAGAGACAACTTGTCTCTTGAAGAGCTGCCATTGTAAGGTGAGAATGCAGAAGTGGAGGACAACACGTGGACCATGATTTTGGAGGATTTCTCTTTTAAAAAGAAGGAAAGCATGCGTTTGGAGGGGGGGGGGGGGGGGCGAATTTTTTGAAGGGGAAGCTGGGAGTTTTTCTCTCCATTCGCCCATAACTATTTTTTTTCTCTAGCTTTTATTTTTCTTTTATTTGCTATGTTAATTTTAGCACTTTGATTATGAGTTTTGTTCTCATAAACATGAGTGTCTAATCTTTTAGCTAGGACTATGAGTGAAACCTAGAATTTTTTTATAATGTGTTATTTAGACTATTTTGGATGTTCTTCAAAGATTAATAATTGAGTGTCGTGAATGATGTTAATTTGAGAAAGATTTCATGTTGACAAGTTTTTGATTCATTATGATTTTTGTTTATATCAAATGCTTACTTTGTTTGATTTGTTATGATTCCGAATTCTTAAGTGAATGCTTAATCTCTTTTAACATGTCATTAAAATCAAATCTCCAATCAAATTTATTCTCAATCGAATTTATTTTTAACTAGTGTTTTATTGTTAAATATTTCGATTATGAAAGTTGATTCTCTACCTAGTTGAGTTATAATTATATGTCTCAAGAATACCTAATAGAATGCTACATGGATCCTTGAAGCCATAGTGCTTTTCTCATTAATTTTTCCTTAGCTCTATTTTACTTTATTTAATTAATTTAATCACTCTATTGCTCAACTTCTTAGTGGAAAACAAAAACTGAATTATTTTATTTTTCTGCATGATAGTAGAAATTTTATTTAAATGTCTATAATTCCTTGTGGATCAACTTCGATTTTACTGAGAATTTATTACTTGCAACGACCTGCACTTAAGTTTTGCAATCTTTTTGACACAGCAATCGGAATAAAGACTTGTTGGAGGTGCAAGTTGTATATAGTCATGATCAGGTTATTACTCGTGCAGTCAAATCTGATCAGGGGAATTATAGTTGGCATCACTCTTTTGTTTATTGAGGGAATAAAGGTTTAGAGAGGAGGCTTTGATTCAGGTTAAAAGTCAAATTGGTAGTTCTCCTTGGATTTTGTCTGGTGATTTCAATATTTAATTTGGTTTTCGGGTTGAGAATGATTTTTTTTTTTTTGGTGTTTCGTGGAAGAAGGTTGGATTATCAATGTCGATTGTATTCCTATGTATAGGTTGTATAAGAAGTTAAAGGATGTGAAGAAAATTTTGAAAGTTAAGAACGTGGAGGTTTATGGCAGCATTAAGCAAAGAGTTATTTAAACCAAGTCTCGGCATGATCAAGCTCAGAGGGAGGTTATAAAATAGGGTGGAAATTCTTATTGTGTTAGAAGGGAAGAGGAATGTCTTCATGAGCACCTCTCCATCAATACAGCTGAAAAGGCTTTTTTTAAAACCAAAATCGCGTAACCAATGGTTGCAACTTGCTGACCAAAACTCTTATTTTCATAGAGTTGTTAAAGTCAAAAATTCTAAGAACTTGATTACTCATTTGTGGGATGCTCAAGGAAAAAGAGTGGAAGATGTAAATTAGATCAAGAAAGTAGCTATGGATTTTTATAAGGGGCTTCTCGTGTCTAATTCCCATGTTTTTGATGTTGTGAAGGATGATCGAGTTCAAAGGCTTGTGAAGAAGGTCCAGCCAGATAGTAGAATCTTGGAGATGCGGAAAGATGTTTCAGATGCTCAGATTTGAAACACTATATTTGCTATGAAAAGCAATAAGGCACCTGGCCTTGATGGATTCCCTGTTGAGTTTTATAAAGCTGCTTGGCCGGTTGTAAGAGATGAATTTGTGCAAGCTGTGAAATATTTCTTTGTTACAAGTAAGTTGTTAAAGGAGGTTAATGCCACAATTATTTCTTTGGTGCCTAAGAAGCAGTCTCGTTCAACTCTGGGAGATTTCAGACCTATTTCCTCCTATAATGTCATCTACAAATGCATTACAAAGATTTTGGCTGATAGGTTATTGCCGGGTTTGAGTGATCTTACAAGCCCTAATCAGGCTGCTTTCATCCTGGAGAGGAGCATTGCTATGAATGTAATGTTAGCGCAAGAAGTGGTCAAGATTTATCACAAGGGAGATGGTAAGCCTCAGTGTACTATAAAAGTTGACCTAATGAAGGCCTATGACTCTGTTAGCTGGGAGTATATTCTTCATTTCTTGTTGTGTATAGGAGCTCCTACCAGGTATGTAGAGTAGGTTAGGGAGTGCATGACTTACCCAAAATTCTCCATTGCTTTGAATGGCTCTCTTGTTGGGTACTTTAAGGGTAAGCGGGGGTTGAGATAAGGGGATCCAATTTCTCCTTATCTCTTTATTCCTGCTGTAAAAAAATTTTCCCAACTTATAGAGGAGATTGCTCTTTTTTATTTTGTTTTCATCATGGCTCTGATGAGCTTAGATTGTTGCACCTATGCAAATGATCTGCTGTTTTTTTTTTTTTTCTATGAGAAATCTAAATTATTACATTAATAATTCTCCTAGAGACAAGATATCTAAGAAATAATTTTTTATACTAGAGAGAAAGAATTCTCGTGTTTCAAAAAATTATCAACCAGACATTGGCAAATTGCCCAAAACTAAAAATTCTAACTCACATTTAACGGCAAATGTGTCTTTTTGTATGTTCATTTTCATGTACGTTATTTCAGTTGTTTACTTTTTGACAAAGTAGACATTTTATCGTCTTCTTGTATTATAATTTTTTTATGTATATTATTTTTGGACATGCGTACATTTTATCCTTTGACGAAAATTCGTTCACTCTATTAGAGCTGCGAGCAGGACGGAACTTAATAGATATCATACTCAATTGAGTAAGGCACTCTTAATTTGATAGTTTTGTGACTTATTCGAATAAAAAATTATAAATGTAATACAAGTTCTTGCCATATTTGCTGGAAACAATCGATTGGATTGTTGCAACAAAAGCTTCTATCACAAATTAATCACGTAGTGGTGAACATTAAACATTCTAAAAAGAGAAGAGTTTTATTTATTTATTTATTTATTTAAACGAAAAAAAAAAAAGAGAGAGGAGAGTTACTATTAAGTTACCAATGATGAATGTTTTCATGTTTCATGTTACTGGTTTCGTGCCCCAAAAGGATGTCAACAAAAAGGCCAATAGACGGAATACATGAATTCTTTTTTAAGCATGCTTATCTAATTTTAAAACCAGAACAAACCGTCAAGACGCTATCTATTTGTTGTTTTTTCTTACTTGCAACTCTCAACCAAATTTAGCTTTAAGTGCTGTAAAAATAAAAAAAATAAAAAATAAAAATTATATAGTGAAGAAAAATTTCAAAAAACCCCATGAACCCACGTACTTTGAAATGACCCTTAAAGTTTAAAAACTTTTAATTTAGTATATCAATCTTTCAATATTTTTCAATTTCACCTCACATTAAAATTTTCTATTAAATCTTGTCAAAATTTTCAAAATATCCATATTTTTTCTTTAAAAAAAAAATTACAAAATTTTTTCAATGATTCAAACGTTAGTATTTTTATAAATTCCATTAAATCTTAACAAATATCTATATCTTTGTAATTTTTTTCTTTTAAAAAAAAAATAAAATAAGAGTATTTTGAAAATTTTGACACCCCTTCATTAGGATTTAATGAAAAATCCTAACAGAATGGGAGAAATTAAAAAATAATAATAATAAACTTTAATAGCCTATATTTTAAGCTTTGGGGAGTCATTTCAAAACACATGAAAGTTCGAAGGTTTTCTAAAGTTTCTCCCAAAAAAAAAAAAAACTATATAGTTAATTATGCTAAAGGTGACCAACCCAATCGCGATCCTCTATTAAGTTATATATTATATGTCCAGCTGCTGAGTCATAAAGCAGATAGAAGCTATTCATAACAACCAATTTTTCAGACTAAAAAGAAATGAAAAAAGACTAGCTCTCCACCGCAAGTAAATGGAACCCGGATCCTCTCCATTTCCATAGTCTAATATGAGGGGCAAAGTAGTGATTTCACTTTTTTTTTTTGGAAATGGAGAGAATCCTTTTCCAAGTAAATGTATGTCTTAAAATTGAACGGGCCAAAAAACTTTCGGGAACAACTGAGACAAGCAGAAGATAAATGATCCATTGTAAATAGAAGACAGCAGCTGTAAATTCCTTTGCCCTAATGACCAACAAGTTCACACACACTCCCTCTCTCTCTATGAAACCCTTCCATCCTTTTCTCCGAACCAAAACAAAACAATAGAGCATAAAAAGAGGGAAAAACTCTACTGGAAAACAATTCATAGCGTAATTACATTCCATTCTCTTACTATTCTTAGCATATAAGGATATGGGGATGTTAAATTTTGTGCCAAGCAGAGAAACAAAAAAAGGTTGTGAAAATACCTTCTATGCTACAAAAAGACAATACATCTATTTTACACCTACAACACAAGCAGAAACTATTTTCTTCTCAAATAAGAAAACACATAACAAAAACAAAAAAGCTTTTTTTTTTATTAGGCTGTGTAAAATTTTTCTTGTATGAATTCAAAAGCTTCAATAGTTAATAACAAAAGACAGAACTAGTATACAAAATAAACGATCATGTTTCTTACCTGAGTCCTTGATGACATTTCCTGCAAATAAATTTGGTGTTAACCTTGTTTTAACTTTTACTTGAAAACAAGGAATTTTCCTTTTTGAAGCCAAGACGATTATCAGTGAGCATTCATCACTTTAACACAAGAAAAGTAAAAAGCGGAGAATACTCAATCCCCGCCCCACCCCTAGCATCATGGGTGGCTTTGATTCTTACTATTGAGTGTCAACCAATAACAATAATAATAACCATCATCATCATCATTAATGTTCTATATTCTATATAAAATTCAAGTTACATGATACTTTATATACTGCCAAAAAAAAAAGGTATGCATGCATACAGCCAAATTTAAAGCTCTACATACATCTACTTTTGCAAGATGTCTCCCTGCACAAACAGAAAGATATTTGACTGCTATCGATATCATCATGTCAGAGTCCAGGATAACATTAATGTTTTTTTACTTCAAAAATTTTGAGATGCATAAATTTTTCAGTGGAAATCCGCAATATCTATTAAAGGCTGATGTTGAATAAAACCTTCCCACCGCATATACCATTATATGGTGTATTAATATATACTGAGGCAACAAAAACTCACCAAATACATGCACTATGCACAGGGGCAAAGTCGCCTGGTAAACGGATGTGAACCATCGCAAGAAAGCATTGATTGTGTTCGAGTAAACAAGCATGCTCCAGGATTCTGAAAGTCATAGATGAATAAAGTGATAATGCTTAGTTAAATGTAATAAAATTGAATTCAATGATATGAGTTTCATAATTTGTCCAATGATTTCAATTTAGATGCATATTGTATTCTTAAAAGCAAACTTCAAAGCACAAATACTTGAGAGTCTAGTTCCCTATGTTTCCATGGAAAACAAAATCAGGAAAAGATTTTGACCAACTTAGGATGAGATATCATTTTGATTGTATTATTAATATGTCATAGTCTTGCAATAGAGGTTGTCGCCCATGTTGATTGGGTGTTACAAGAGGAAAGGGGAAAATGAAATTGATTTACCGTTATACCCTGTCTTACCTTTTACTTCTTACTTGACCAGTTGAAGGGCAAAATTGTTCCACAATAAAACTCATTAACTTCTCCTCCTCCTCCTCCAAATCTGCTCACTATTGCATGGATTCTAAAAGTGGGCCTAGGAGCGAGAATTCCTCTTCCTCTCTCACCTTTATTCTCAATTCAATCGAAGGGTGGGAGAGCCCATAAGTGATGTGTCAAGTCAATCACTTACATTTTTTCCTTTTTTTTCTTTCTTCCATTCTTATTTTCTTTTTGTTCTTTCAAGTTTTTTTTTATTTTTATTTTTCAAAATGAAGCTACTTTTATGATGTATACCAAATGCATAGCAGTTGTACTTTCAGGCTATTCAAGTCCATTTTGCCCCAATTTACCAACCAAGCACTTGCAAATAAATATGTGCACTTTCTGTAAGTGAACAGGTGCGGCCTCATGTGTTATATAATACAAAATCTATGTTTAAGGAATGAGACGTGGATCATGGATGAACTGTAATGGGAGCAGCATGGATAAACAATAAGAATATATAAAAATATCAGTGTCTTCTGTATTAACAAAAGAAGAAAATATGGGAATTCCCACCCCCACAACCCCACCTGTCTCTCTTCCCCCACGAGAAAAGAAAAAAAGATATCATATGTTGTCTGAGACAGTGTAAAGGTGATCCAAAATCCTACACGCGATGACCATTGCTACTTAGAGCATTCTAGGATGTAGCAAAGCTCAATGACTAAGATTTGGATAGAGAGAGAGAGAGAGAGAGAGAGAAAGAAGCACTGACAAGCCCTAGACTGCCTGTGTCATAATATTGATTCTTCTCTAACTACTATAATCCCTTTCTACATAGAAATAAAACACACTTTTGCTTGGTTATTGTTATCTGGAAAAAGACAACTACAGAAATATGAAAACTCTAATGCAAAAGAGTAAGAATACCAGATTTTTAGGGGCGTCATCAACAACTTCAGCAGGTTGATCGGCTCCCATGCTTGCCAAGCAAGCTCCTTTGCAGCTCAGATATTTCTGCATACTGTTTATTAAAAAATTAAAACAAGTTAGCAATTGATATTAATCTGATACAAAACAAGAGTAGCTAACTTTTAAAGAGAAGCCACATTGCATCATATTCTTGTTTGCTATAATGGAAATTCTTAGACAACTAACATCCAACCATCCAATAGAAGATTGGTTCCGAGCATCATCAACCCTATGACATTTGACGAAAAAATTCATTGGCTGTGATCAATCATTGAAAAAGAAAGATAATATCATAACAGCCTCCACTAAGAGAAAAAGGTAAGAAAAGGGATGTCCACATAGATACTAGTAACAGGTTGAAAGATGTGATCCAGAATTATTATCAGCGATGAAAGACATGCAATGGATGTAATTCTTTCATTTGGAACTGAACAACATATTGAACAATGATACCTTCTGCAGAATTTATAAAACAAACAAAAACCATATTAGACCCAAATGCCCCATAAAGTTGTTTTCCTTTGTCCAAAAAAGAAAGGAAAAGGGAAGAAAGAAAGAAAGGCACTGTCAAACACTAACCTCCCCCATCCCTAAACAAAAAAAGAGGCACAGCAAAAAGGTTTCATAAGTAGAATATAATAACATGTTTAGGTTAAGTAATTCAATTGCAAAAAAGAGATAATGACTGAATACACATAATGTCATCCCAGCAATTGCAAAAAGATCATAGACACAAAGACACAGAACTTTGGAGCAATTTCAGCAACATATTTTAGAAAACAATAACATTTAAATAGAAAAAATAAATAACAGATAACTTACATGTCACATTGATTTAGCACCAAGAGCTTATTTGGGACGCATGATTGTCCATTTGACTTGCAAACTGAATTGCATGACTCACTTTGTCTATTACCCAAATGAGGAGTTCAAAGAATAAGCTAAGGTTGGAAATCAAAGATATTAAACTCAAGAAACAAAAACAATCACCAGGATAACTCACCTTCCAACAATGACATTAATTCCATTCAGTATTCCTTCAAGGTAAGAATTACCGGCCCCTGTTGCAATGAAAGTTGAAAACACGCAAAATTCAAATCTGAAATTGCTGTACACTGCATTCAATCTAAAAGATAAATCTTGGTTTCAAAAATGTATCACTATATAACTGTAGGAAAAACAACCCAGAAACACCATATACAAAATGAGGATTCTCCTATTCCTAAGCAAATAAATAAGTAAATAAAGAAAAGGACCTTGCTTCTGCACTTGCAACGATTGACAAGCGAGCGTAGGTGCTGAAGTGCTTAATGAGGTAATATGCCATTAGCATGACTCTCATCTTCGTTCTTATATTTCTTTCAAAACTATGTACGTAGGATGAGACCCAAATAAGTAAATGAGGCATTAGGATACAGAAAGCTTTCCATGACATTGCATGTTGCACTTTTTACAATGAAGTATTCTGAGTCTTATTCCAAGTCTTTAGCATAGCAGCATATGCCATTTTGGGGCATATAGGGGTGATCACGGCACTGAAAAAATTGATGAAACCAAATGCACTGATCTATATCGACCAATCTCAGCCGGTTTCTGATAATCCTATGGTGTGATGTGGTTTCACAAATTGGAAAAAGCTCTTATCTGACAAAAACCAAAAATACTGCCCTATGCTTATTCCCTTTCCATTTTAATATGTCAGGCAAAATACCATTGGAGTTGCCCCCAAAATTTGATAGACTTGCACACCCATTCATAAGTCCGTTTCTGACCCTATTTTTCCTCACATATTTCTTTGCTGCCGCACCTCTCTTTCTCCCACCCTAAACCCTTCACTCTGCAAATCTTGCCTCTCTCTCTCTCTCTACAAGCTCTCATGGTTGCTCACCTCTATGCATTACATTCAAATCTGTCAATCTGAAGCTTTAAATGTTGCACAGACCTCTCCGTCCATCCATTGCCACACGTCTCTCTTCTCAATGCTGCACGACCTGATCTTTGATGATCTTGCTGACTTTTTGGCCGAGCCGTTGTCTCTCTCAAATTTGTTAACACTTTGAGATCTGTGACAAAACCTAGAAAACAGACTAACTGCATCAACGAAACTGACTACACTAATGCTTAGTAAGTAAGCCTTTGACGATGAGGTTCGGTTGGTCATTTTCTAAAATTGAAGGGTCGGTTTCGTGGCCAGAATTCCCTCAAAACCGTCCGAGCTGACCAATGATCACCCTAGGGGCATATTTACCATTTTAAGTAGTAATTCCAAGTCTTGAGCCTCGATTGATCGCTGAATGGGTGGTTGGAAACCAAAACCACTACTCATCTGATGGTGATTAAGCTAGGTTTCTAATTAACCATATTTAATTAAGTTTAAATTTTTGGCACGTGATATTTGGTAAAGCCATGTGAGATGGCAGTCCCACTCAATGTTATCATGTCCAATCCATTTCAGCTGGAATAGCCAGAGAATTTCACACCATGATCAAACAAGAACAATTAACCAACCCATTCCATCTCAACAAAGATTTCAGCCTGTTCCGGTAAGTCCAGCCGTTCTGCTCGGTTTCCCATTTCAGCCCAGTACATGAAGGCCTTCAAGATGTTGTGTCTCTTTGTTAACTACAACCCAATCTTATATTGATTTAAGCTTACAAAAGTTTTCATTTTTAGTGTGTGGTGCAATTTAAGAACTAGGGAATGCCTTTGTGTTTGAAAAAGAGAACCTGGTTTTCCTTTTCCTGTTAGTTTTGCATTCGAAAGAAAATATTTTCTCTTCATTCACTGTCACTGTCCAGTAATTTCCATGATCAATGCGGGTGTAGAGGCCTGACAGGTGGGGCTTTTGCCGGCTGGCTCAGTTGTGCCAAAGACTGTCAAAAACACAACCCAAATTTCGCCAAAGGTTGGTCTAGCCTTGAGGACCATGTGTGTTGATGATGTTGGCTCAGCCTTTTCCAAAGATCGTCCCCAGCAGTTCTTCGGCCCTCCAGGCCTTGCCGTAGATTCCCAGAATCTGCCTAAGCCGTGAAGCATTATCATCGCAAGTCTAAGGCCAGGAAGGGTTCGAAGAGGGATGTTAGCCTTCTTGCGGGTGAGTGGTTTTTGATGATCAATGTTCCGCCTGTCTTGCCTCTCTTTTGACCTGAGCCCGCCTTCTGGCTTTGTTTGGAGAAGGAGTCAGATGATCTGCATTTGGTTCCAGCGATGTCTGACGCCAGAACCCGCCCTTTGCTCCCACTTAGGCCAGTGTTCTCGTAGTTCTTGTCGGGTTTGTCTTCCTTTTTCCTTCATCATCCTTCTCAGCTCTTGGGTACTTTTCGTTGGCCCCCCTTCCGATTGCTAGTTCCGCTCATTCCATCTTTGAGGTTGGTGAATCTTCACAGGGGGTGATATGGATGGGATGTGTGCGAGGGGGGATGACAGCTTGAAGGTGGGGGATGACAGCTACTCTGAGGTAGTGCTTTGTGCAAAGAGGCTCGCCCCCACACTGGGGATCTCTTTTGGGGGTGATGAGCGAAGGTTTCTAGATCTGTTGAATGTCCTTCAAGAGGGACAACATCGGGAGGTTGTGGGTTTTGCTTTTACTCCAAGGAGGAGGGAGCTTAAAAATTTGGAAGGTTCTATTAACTTTGATGCTAGAGGCAATGGTTTTTGCCCGGTAAAGGCAGGGCTATGTTGCGGGTTTAGGGCTCCTTCACGGGTTTAGGGTCTTTTTTGTGGGTGTTTTGGTGCTTCTTTTTTTGGGTGTTTTTCTTTTTTTGGGATCTCTTTTCTGTTTTTGCTTTGGTGTTTCTTGTATATACGTCATGTGTACTAAGGGAAGCCTCTCACTTGTTCTTTAATAAATTTGGCTTACTTATAAAAAATTAAAAAAATAATTAAAAAAAAAATTATAGCTTAATGTATTTATTTTGTTTGTATGAAATTTTTTTTTTTTCTATAAGCTAGTATCCTCTAAGAATAACAAGTCCATAAAGGAACATCAGAGCCTTAGAGGAGGGGCTTAATTCAACACTAATAAGCCTGGATCCCAAGTAATTGGAGTTGGCTTTATCAAAACTTTATCAAGTAGTTGAGGTAAGCAGCATGTATTTTTTTCACCCTTCAATCCTATCTAAGGTCATGCTCTGCATTGTTCCTATTACTTATGCATATGTTATTTGGACCAGGATCCTCAAATTGAAAGGACAATTTTCCCCTCCCTTATAACTGACCTGCTCCTCTCCAGTTGAAACCAACTGGAGATGATCCAAATTCATGTTATTTTAGGGCTCCCTCCAATCACTTCACTCTTCTCACTTATGCCGTTAGTAGTCTTCATTTCAAATGGCCAGTCGTGCAAGATATGCAAACATAAGCCCTTCCAAGAAATCAAAGCTCGAAAACCAAAAGTTTAATTAGCATAAACTTTGCTTTTAGTGGAAATTACCTTCTCTTCAGATTACCACCAATTGTCTAGCTTTTTTTTTTTTGAGAAAAGCAAGGCAAGTACTCTAATCGTACTAACAAAATGGTGCCGAAATCTTTCTTCAAAGTCTATGTACTGTAGGATCCTTTCAAATCATCCTATATTGATTTATTAAATGCAGTGCTATTCAATTCTAATAACTAAAGTTAATGAAAAAAACCTTTTCTTTTGTGTTTTTCATTTTTCTTAGCTTTCTACAGAAAAGCAGAGCAATCATTTTATTTGTTATAGACAAATACACGATTTAGATATAAACTTTACAAATAGTGCCATTTTTTGAATGATGCACTCAACTTTGCTGCTTCATATATAGGATGGAAAATAGTATATCTGTAAAAGCATAATCTACCATTCATGGCACCCCTACCCCACCCCCCATCAGAAAAGGCCAAAAATGCTCAAGATGAACTGCTCCATATTGTAGTTATTTAACACATTTTCTCTACATTTCATCTTTAAACGTGACTAATAAGTTAATGCCATTATCTCAGTTATTATAGTGTCGTTTAATATATGCACATATGGCCAATGACAACTTTTTTTTTTTGATAAGTACATATGGCCAATGACAACTTAATGGGTAAACAGACGTGGTTCAAGAAGTGCACTCTAAATAAATCATGATTACCAAATTCAAAGTTGGACTCACCCGAAGAATTCAACGGAAGAGAAAAGCAGTGATGGAACTCACTAAGATAAGCATTTTCATGAACCTGAAATGTTCAAAATCATTTAAAATTGTATCATAGTATTGAAAACATAACACACTAGTGTTTCACAATCATATCAAGAAGAGTACAAATTTTCTAATCCACATCAGCATTTTAATAAAGTGAACATGATTTAAACTCAGATGGTAAGACCATTGGCTAAAGCTGTTATTGTCAGTTAAATTATTTATTTCTGTAATTGTTGTTCTTATAAATCAATGAGCTCTTGTTGGGGATAGTGCCCTAAAATCCAAGTTTAATAGTAAGACATTTTAGTTTATATTGAACAAAGTTGTTATTCACTAATTTATTTAATTGAGCATATAGCATATAACCTTTTACATGCTTATCTTTATTAATCATTTATTATGGGCATCTAAATAGTCCATGAATTGTATTTAATATGGTTTTTGGATGTGAGTAATGAGGTTATCACACAAGATCTTACCATAATCCTTGCAAGTTCATAATCATATGTTCGCAGTCGATAATGGAATTAAGCATTCCATTTGCTAAGACTATTATACATCAACCATGATAATCTATCTTGATCAAGTGAAGTAGAGACTTTAGGTTGAAGTGTTGGTTACAAAAACATAGGAATGCAATGCACTGAACGGACCACAGGAATTGTCCTTCTATATAAACACTGTCAAAAAGGAATGATTAAAACCTCTAGACTTCTTATGATATTGATTCAAAATCCTAAGATGACAGTATACTCAGATGTCAAGTACAGGTCACTTTGATGCATTTAGGAGTGGGACCTTTACTGCGATCAACATTCTTTGTGCGGTGATCACATGTAGCATTGTAAAAATACTTTTCTCAATAAGAAATCCATAGTCTTTTATTTAAAAAAGGATAAGAAATATCCCATTGAGATACATTTAATAAATTAATTATTCTCAGTCTCTGCCCAGAGCATTTTAGTAAAGAGTTACTAAAATATTTATACATAGTGAAAAGAGTTTCACATGTCCGGGAATAATTATGTGATTAAATCGGGTACTAAAAGATCAAAAAGTAGATGATTAAAATGACAATATTCTTGACTTAATTCTCTATGGAATATTTCATGAAGGAATCAAAAGTCAATATTAAGAATGTCTAAGGGATTAATTGTATTAATCAAAAATAAATATTAGAGTGCAATTACATTCCTTTCGTGGAGTTAAATGTAATTAAATAGTAGCCTAGTAACAATTATAGATATGACTAGGTCACAGGCCTATTTAAGCTAGTTTTATTTAACTCTTAGGGTCCCTCACCAAGCAAACATAAAATAACCAGGTTCGTGCTTTTATTTGTTGGGCTAGAGAGAATTAATGCACAAAGATGCATTGGAAAGAGTCTACGCTTGAGGATAAAACTCAAGCCTAGGACTAGAGGCAGAGGCGCCAGGGCTGGAGCCCAGGCCGTGTGGCATACAACTAGGGGATAAGTTGATCCCCTAGCCACACATCCCCCTAGTCCTACTTGGATTAAGACTGCTCCTAGTCCCACATGGTTTGGAATTGCTACTCCTAGTCCCACACGGGTTGGAACTGCTTTTCTCTCACTATGCTAAGCCCATAAATAGATAGCTCTGTAGCTCTCACAAATCAACAATTTACTTTAGTTCTTCAGTATTTACTAAGAACTTAATATTCTTGAGTACTCTTAAAAATAAGTACAAGTTTTGTGAGAAGCAAGTTGAGAGCCCACACCTTGGTTATATTTAGTCATTGGTTAGAAGATCGGAAGGTCTCAAGATCTCCGAGTCTAATCACATTTTTTTGAGGAACAGGAAGAAAATGTTTTGCCCTCTAGCCAAGGAGTGGCTGTACAACAAGTAATCGTGTTCTTGTTGTTCATATTAAAATAATATAGTTCTTCACATGTTCTTCGTAAAGTTCGATTTTGGTTTGTGAATTTTTTTTTTTTTTTGTTATGCATCTGTCGTTTATGCAATATTCCCTACAGCTCCGCCCGTCAATCATGTAAAAAGCAATTAAATTAGTAGCTTATGTCTCCCTCATGGTTCATCAAGTAAAAGCAATAAGATGAGTAACTTATGTGATCTTTCCTCAATGTTTTATATACATATTAGTAAAAGAAATATATTAAAATCACAAATGCGCAACTCAAATACACAAGGAGTACACAGGAGAACACATAGCTAGAAAGAGAGAACGAGAAAAGAAAATCAAAAAAACTAGACACATTAAAATCTAAAATGCTTATATCAAGTCCCTTAACATTATATATCTAGGACTAAAAGTTAGGTCATTTGGGCAATCAAAATGACTACTACAAACTTTTATTATTCCTATGTGACCTTAATGTTCATCATGAGAATGATCAAAAATTTTATGACCAGCTTCCTTTTCATAGGTAAATGCAACTGATAAATACGTACTGGATTGAACCCATGGCCTCACTCTCTGCCCCTTGTTAGCAAACAGGTGATTCCATTTGGTCCAAAGAACATTGGCAAAGATTTTTGGAGCAGCTTTTGAGGCAATAGTGAAAGAAACTCAAAATAAATGTAAAATAATTATCATGTCTCAATACATTTTTCTTCTCCTTTTTTTTTTTCATTGATAAGTTACACACGTATCCAAAGGGTCTCAAATCCACAATTTCTCCCTCTAAACTAGAACTTGTTAACTCTCAATAGATCCTTTTTTTTTTTCATGGAGCCTAAAATCATTAGAGAAAATACCAAGAGCACCTATATTAGCCCTCTAGGGGTGGTCACATCAGGAGCTCCTTGGTAACAAGATAACAAGTTTTTGATCACATTATCACCATATTAAACAGCTTACATATAGTGCAGTAGATATTATTAGTTTAACTAAAAACGTGCCAAGCATGCACATTTCAAATTTTGGTAAATTAGAACAGAAACCAAAAATAATATAGCCTAAAGCTTGACTGCAATTGATGAGTCTTCACTATTTTAATTATAAAAGAAAACAAGCATTTTCCAAGTTAAAAATATTGAAGACCATCCTCTAGAGGAAACAACAATCAGTTCACTGGAGTATGACTTACCACACTCTCAGAATTATGACGGCACCTCCCAGCACAGAAATCAAATACACTTGCATAAGTCCCTGCAGGGAAATTTTGGATATGTATCAGGCTTGAAGAAACTCCACAAAAGGGCAGCTATATCATCGGAAAAAAAAAAAGGCTCAATTCATATCCACTTGACAAAAAGAGGAGACCAATTGCCACATCAAGGATGACCCAGAACCTAGTCATACATAGCAATGCACATTCAATCTTCAAAGTTTATTTTAATCCAATGTTCAATGTTTAGTAACACCATATATTCTTTATGCAAGGTCAATAGCTACAATTTATTTATTTATTTCGAATTTTGAACTGAAAGATCTTGTACATGAGATCAAATGCAAGGTAGCTTGGAAGATGTTTCTAAAGTAAAGTGGAATTTTAAACTTTCTCTTTGGTTAGGCAAGTAGCATTTTACCTGCAGTAGCTTGCTTAGCAATCTTCACCTTCAGTACTTGTTCTTTTTGTGTCTGCAGAATAGATCCCAGAAAAGCATTCCATATTGCAGATACTTGATTGAAAAAGAAAGAAAGAGAAAAAACAAAAGAAAAGAAAACAAGCACTCAAGAAATTACCCGTGCAGGATTTAGGCAGCATGAAACACAAAACTCATAGGAGTTGCAACACTGTGAGAGATGGTTGCATCCACTGAAACAAGAAGAAAAAATGTTGCAAGATTGCCAAGTTGTTTTACTTAAGGTTAGCAGGTTAGAGTCCAATTTAGAAAAACTCACTGACAAGAGTATTTCTCGCCTTTGCCAGGGCAGCAGCGAGACTGTGGATCCATCAATAGAGCATCACATACATAGCCTACAAATATACGCTGCTATTAAACAAAGGGAAAGAAAAGATAATAATGCAACAGTGCAACCTTTGTAAGTTGCATTTGCTAAAGTGAAATCGAAGACATACATTTTTTTATTTTTGATAAGTAATAAAAAATTTATAAAAAGCAAGCGTCCATAAGTACACAGGAAGTATACATGAATCGAAGGCATACATGAAAGCTATAAAACCCTGGCAGTATCAACACAGACTTAACTACAACTTTGATGCAGCCATAAGTGGATGGCCTGCAAGATTAAGTATCCAAGGCCTGAAGGACACGTGGGTACTAATTGCAGCTATAACAAGCATTATATTGCTCAACAAAGCTCAAGAGAAGTAGCGAGTGACATTATTGGGACTCATAATTACCAAAATATCCATTTGAATCCATTGATGTGTATGAAAGCTTTCTATAGGACTTTCATCCTATCTCCATATTACTTGAGAAATTAAAGTGTATGAACCCCAGTCCCTTATTTGTGACACATGTTAGGTTTTTAGTTGGCTCATTCGATGTCCAAAACATGAATTTTGCTTTTTAGGACATTGGTAGTTTCTGTGCTTAGGTCTGGGTTGAAGAAGTTGAAGATTTCTCCAAGAAGACAAGTACCGAAGCTAATATCCGAACATGATGAAGACAAAATGCCATGTTCCCCCATGTCCGGAAATGGCAAGTTTTAGAGTCATGTTCTCTGTTGTGTTCTCTAATGTCCGAACATGGTGACTTACAAAAAGTTGTGTTCTCTGTTGAGTTCTCTGATGTCCGGACATAGTAGAGTTCTAGAATGTTATGTTTTCTAATGTGTGGGCACATGTCTAGACATGATGGTTTGATTAGGTGTCAAACCCTAAGCATGTCCGGATGCCCATACCATGTGCAGACGCTGCCATGCAGAACTGAAACCGACTTTTGTTATTTAAGCTGGTTTGGTTTATTAATTCAATAGCTCTCTCATAAATTCAAGAACTCTCAGAGGAGACTAGAGAGTGTTGTGAGCTAAGCACTGCTACCCATTGTGTTCATTACACAGGGTGCTTAGAGCCGTGTGCCAAGAGATCATCTATTTGTATGTGCCTTGAAGTGAGGTCGCTTGGAGTTGGAGTCAAACCAAGTTGTTGCTGCGATATCAACAACTGAACTGAAGTCTACCGGTAGGTGGGTAAAAAAATCTGAAAGAAAATAGGCCAATGAGAAACTGGAGCTTGCTAAAGAGGCAAGGAGGCGAGTGAGGAGCTTGTTCGTGCACAGATGGTCTTAATGTTACAAAAGGGTTTGTAAGTATTTATTGCCTATGTAATATTCTTCTTGATTAGTGATTTCCTGAATTTGGCTGCCCAAGAGAGGTTTTACCTTCGTCAAGGTTTTACCTTCGTCAACAAAAACCTTGTTATTCATGTGTTGACTGTGTATTGTTTTTATTGGTTTTGATTCTATATCACTACAGTAATTTTTTCTTTGATTGATATATTACTATATTGTGGTTGCTCGGATTGTTTGGGGCTTAAACTGCGTTTCAGCACATTTGGAGTCACAAAAGCCTGGCCTAGATTTCGATAAGGACACTACAAAATTCAATTCCTTGCGCGCAAGATTTGAAGACTTTTTTTCCCCATGAATTTATGTAACTGCCAAGAATGTTGCCCTAAGCATGTAGTCATTTGGAGAGACAATCCGCAAGTACTTGCAACTTGAGGCGCAAATTGGCATTGAGATGTAATACAATAACAACTTACAACTATATCAAAAAAGCCATACCACATCTGTACATCAGCAATGATATATCAGCAAACAGAAAGTGGCACCTTCATCACCAATAGCATATTATTTATTCCTTTAGAAAGCATCTACCCTAGAGTTAGATTGGAACTATGACTTGATAGCATATTTTTTTTTTTTTTGATAATTAAGCAGAAATTTTATTAAAAAAGCGTAAGGCGCCCCTACGTACACAGGGAGTATACACAAGGACCACCAAAAAGAAAAAGAAAAAAAACCAAACACGAAGAACCCAAAACACCCGCAAAAGAAGCTCACCCAATATACAATCATAGCATATTATTGTTGTATAAAAAAATGAATTCATGATTTTGCATTCTGTCAATTACTCTTCATCACAGGCATTACTGTTACTTGTTCTGTTTTTTCATTATTGTTGCCTGTAGTATGTTTTGACTTTTCTTTTTTTTTGATAAATAAGAGAACTTTTATTAAAACGCAAAAGCGTAGTCTTGGTACACAGGAAGTATACAAAAGGCCACCTAAGTGGGAGAAGAAAAAAGGACAAGGAACTCCGAATAGCTAATCGCTAAGGGAGCTAAATAAGCAACAATCCATGAGAAAAGAGAATGGAAAAAGAAGGACTTGAGCTCCTCAAGCGTCCTTTCTTGATCCTCAAAAGATCTATCGTTTCGCTCTCTCCAAAGGCACCACATTAGGCAAAGAGGCATCATCTTCCACACAACCGCACTATTAGAGTGACCCCCAGTCCACCAGCACTCGAACAACTCAATAACCCGCAGAGGCATAACCCAAGACAACCCAAAGCGACTAAGGATGGTATCCCATAAGGCACAAGCAGTCTCACAATGAAAAAGAAGATGATCCACCGACTCCCCTTGCTTTTTGCACATACAGCATCTATTAATCATGATAATGTGTCTCTTTCTAAGGTTGTCAAAGGTAAGAATTTTTTCAAGAGCCGCAGACCAAGCAAAGAAAGCCACTTTCACAGGAGCTTTGATCCTCCATATACTCTTCCACGGAAAAGGCCGAACAACGTTGCGAGTTAGAACACTGTAGAAAGATCTAAAATCAAACTTCCCCTTACGCGAGGGGATCCACCATAGCCGATCATTCAATAAAGGGCTACTTATGTCAATTTCCTCAACATTTATGATGTGACTTTGATATCTTACTTGCCATTACCCTAGATAAAATACCTTGAGAAAATAGATCTACAAAATGATGGAAAGGTGCAATCAGCAATTAAATACCTCCCCTTAGGTAAGAGCTTAAACAATTTAGCAGCTGTTACCAAACTTTGCCCATCACAACCAACAGAAAAAGGACTTAGATTATTATGGTAATCTCTTGAGCAACTAATGTTGGAGAAAATACTATCTCAATATTTTCTGATGAGTTAACCAGAAAAAAGGATGAGAATAATAGGGAAAAATGCATTTAACCCCCCCCCCCCCCACCATGAGGGAAGTTTAATCGTTTTTTCAATCTTGCCTCTAATGTTTTAAAATTAACAATGTAACCCCACCAAGTTTCTGAATTTTGCAATGTAGCCCATTCATTAGACAATTACATCTTCTCTGACGGAATATGCCGTACGTGCCAATAACTTTTTTGAAAAATTTCGTCTTCTCTAACGGAAGTATCTAACAAAATTTAAACATTGGAAGAAAGATTAAAAAAGCAGTCAAACTTCAGGGGGGTTAAATGTATTTTTCCTATAATAATAACAAGCCAAACAAAAACTTAAAAAAGACAAATGATTACCGTTGTCATCAGACAGTAAATATCTTCCTTGAACAGTATTTCTGCAGAGGGGATTCTCTTGAAATCCAATATCCTTCCTACAACAGAAGAGGGAGCAAAAACAAAGCATAAGAATTCAAACCTTACCACCAATGGTGTGGGATAGGGCCAATGCGAAAAAAAATGGTGAAAGCAAAAAAAGTTGAATAAATATCCACATAAATATTTCTAAGAAGCAATTTGGATGATTGTATCCGAAGAAAAAAAAAAAAACAATTTATGCTTGGTATAATATAACAACCACCACTCAAACACCAAATAGCTATAATCCTTCTTCCACATACAGGAATACAATTCCCTCCAAGATATAAAGGTGCTCGGTATCTTTGTCAAATGCATGCACTCATGTGCATACACACAAACATAAATAAATTACTTTTTTTTTCTTTTTGAATAAGTGAACAATTAATATGAACCTATAAAGATGCAGAATAATTAGATAAATGCCTACCACTTTGACAATATTTTTGGACAGACAACTCCTTAGAGTTTCAATGGAGGGACAGTTTTTCCCGTTTCATAAGTTTTGTTATGACAAAGAATGCAAAATATGTTCAGATCGGCATTCTTCTTGTTCAGTCAGAAAATCTAACATTGTACAGCCTACATCATAATTAACACATAAAATGTGACGCTTGAAAACTAATTTACGAAATCATCATTGAATTACAAAAGCATCATCTTTTCCCACCCACATTGAAAACCAAATTACTCAAATCTCTTCATTTGAATTTGGTAGATAAATAGTGAAAACTTTGCCACTCAAAAAAATGAGCTTTTCAAAGAAATCAACAAAAGGAAACTAAGCACGAAGATAAAACACAGACATTGAAAAATAAAAAGCCATAAAAAATGGAAACTTCTTATAATCGCAGCTCGAAAATAGTACAGAAATTGAATCATTTTGTAAACATTAATGTCAAAAGCGTCATTTCGTCGCACAGCAAATCCATGAGAAGTAAAGGAATGCGAAAATATTCAAATTTGCACTAATTTGCTCCTCAAGAAGCAAAACATCCGACAGGGAGTGAACAAGCAATTAAAAAAAATCGTTTCTTTTGTCTACCTCTCTCCTTTGTTTTCCCAGCAACCAAACAGCGCCCAGAAAGCCCAGACAACGTTGAAACTCAAGAATTTGACACATCAAAGAAATCGAACATGAGGGAAATGATTACCTGATGGCTGAAATTCTGAGCGAGAATTGATAGATAAATAGGTGTAAGAATATCCAGGATAAATTTAACCGAGATTTGGACATTCTCGTCTCGTATAACAAAAATTTGAAGTAGAAATTAGGGCATGTTGGGTCGAGGAAATTGGGATTGAGCCAGAGACTATTTCCCTCCCTCTCTCTCCCTCTCCCTCTCCCTCTCTCTCTCTCTTCCTTTGAATCTTGAGAACAGTCTTTCGGTTTGAAAAACCCAACTCGTTCTCCAAGGATTTCTTAAAATTACATAAAAATTTCAGATAAGTTATAATTTTCTTTTGGGTTAAATACTTATTTCCAAGTTTTAACAACTTTATTTTTTCAAATTTTATTTTGTATCATAAATGGTATCTCGTTTATAGTTAAATACGGAGATGATACTTTCATTTAATTTTCGTCTATAATTTGACTAAAATGAAAAATACTAAAATATCTACCAAAATTCTTCTTTCGTCCTTCTAAATATTGCCATCACCATTGGATTTGTCGTCCCATGATTGTGTACACATGGGGACCACAGATCCAATAGTAATTTTAAAAAGTAGAAGGATGGGAGAAGGACATGGATAGATGCTATAGCATTTCCCGACTAAAATTCACTTCAAACGAATCAAAACTTACCACGTATTACTGAAGGTTTTTAAAAAAAAATAAAAATTTAAAAACTTAAAATTTAAAAATAAAGAAAAATATTAAATATTAAAAAAAAATTAAAAAAAAAACTACAACTAATAAAAAAAATGAAAAATGAGAGGCTGGCTAGCCCCTTTTGGCCTATGGGGTGGCTCGAGCCACCCCTTATCCAAACTTTTCTTTTTTAAGTTTTAATTTTTTTTAATTGTTTTCTAATATTTTGTATTTTTCTTTATTTTTTAAATTTTTATTTTTAAAAAAAAACTTTGGTGACACATAGTAAGTTTTGATTTGTTTGATGTAAATTTCCGTCAAAGTGTGGACGGAAATTAAACGGAGGTACTATCTCTGTATTTAGCCATAAACGAAGTATCATCTATTAAACAAAATGAAACCAAAGTAGGAAAAATAAAGTTGTTAAAACACAAATACTAAAAACATATTTAACCATTTTCTTTTACATAAAAATTTTAGTAGAATTTGGTAATCTTGTTCTTTGAATAGTAACTTTGTATCTAACTTATTTTAATCTGTAACCCTGAGAAAATAATTAATTGGTAATTAATTTCACGGTTCATCTCCTAACCCTATTCTACTAGGAATAAGACTCAGGAAATTCTACTCCTCAAAAGAAAATACTATGCAGCAGAATACTTAGATTTTTACAGTCATTAATAATTACAACCAAAGCGTTTACTAAGAATCATTACATGAACTGATTAAATACTATACATAACATCACCGAAAAATGAATTCAACTAAGCCTTAATACATAGTCATAACTCAAAGCTCTAAATCTACAACATCACCCAAACATAATGATTACCATGAGCAACCTTGGAAGCCTTGTAGTGAGTCCTCGAGCATAAATCGAATCAATATATATCCTTACACCCAATGGCTGCATTTGTCTCAAGGTCCTTTTCGAATCCATCATCTAAAGATGACCCAACTATAGAACAACACATGTTTTACAGGTGAAAAAGATACAAGTGTAAGTCTACGACTTAATGAGTAATACTCCACACATTATACAGGTTATCATTTGTGAACTCAGTTTATAAAGCACATGCATTGATAATCTCAGTAATGGAATAAACATGTTATGACAATGCAATATATTTATATAATACATGATATATTTGGAGACATGTGATATATCAACAATATGGTCTACCCAAGACATTAACCCTCTCTCGGTAAGGTTTGTGCATCCCAAAGGACTTCTGATACAATTCTGGTGCCCCGGACATTGCACAAATATACCGTCTTATATTAGCAATCCGACCAAGTCCGATCTCGGGTGACTTACACTGACTAGCAAAGCCGTAACTAGTGACCCACTCAAAGAATTGTGCGTTGTCACAAGACTCTAACCAATGGATTCAAGGCACACACACAACAATAAATAATTGGACCATAAGGTTAACTTGTAATAATGGTAAGCCTATAGCCATTGTTCTGTTACAAGACAGTGCAACCATGTCATACGATGCACATTAATTTTTGTGTCTTTTATATGCATGCTTTTCATAACTCATTATTTCATTATCTTTGTTAATCACAATTATTTTCACAAATAGAGTTCATAGTTGAGAATAAATAAACATTTCATGAGAGTTGTAAAAATACATGTCTTATACTTAAAATATTCATGCTTATACGGAAAATAATAATAACAAGTATCCGTATGAGTTTTACTCACTTATGTCGTATGGATCAACCAAATACTCTTCCACGCAGTCTTCGACTTCCGAATCTGAGAAACAATCCTATCATTAGTCTTATGTCTTGAGTTAATGTTGGTGATCATTCATGAATTCATAAGAAAACATGGCTCCGCGGAATATTAAAAAAAAAATCTATGATCTAGGATCATGAACTTCAAGTATAAGTATGTTTTGATCAATATAAAAACAAACTAAAGTAAACGATATTTTTACTCACATAGTCTTCAGCTTCTTCAAGGAGGCTAGGAGATTTTGGTTTATCATCTTCTTGTGATTTCTTCATCTTCTTCATTGTTGATCTTTGAAGGTGAAGAGGCTTTGCCAAGAACGTGAAGAACACCGAGCTTAAGAAACTCCAAGATCTTCAAAGGACTTCTAATTCTTCAAAGAACTTGTTTTAGAACTTCAAGGATGGATGAAGAACAAGATGAACTTGGAAGAATACGAATAACACTTGTTCGTGAGAATTTCAAATCTTCTTCTTGATAGCTGAATATGACAAAAAGTGTGGTCTCTCCCTTTGAAGCAATAGAAAAGAATTTCTTTTTTATTATTTTACTCACTAATCTAAAGAACTAAGAACATATAGTTATATTGTGTAGTCACAAGAGTTTTTGAATTCAGAGTATTTGACGAGTGAGTAAAACTGCTTCACTGAGTCTCTATTTATAATTGCAGATCTGCTTGGAGAAGAGGCAGAAGGAAAGTTTTAGAACTCCAGGGAAAACCCTAGAGAATCAGCTATAAGGGGAATATTACCCCTTATAGCCGCCGGCCATGGGGAGCATAATGTAGTCGGCCAAAGGGCTAGGGTTTTAACCCTAGCCCAAATGCTCATTTTTCTTGTATGGGCTTGGACTAACCCCTGCAGCCCAATACTCCTTTCTCTTTGAATTGAACTCTAGGAATTAAATTCATTAGCCCAAAAAACTATCCAAACCAAACAACTCTTAAGAATTAATTCTTAAGCCCATTTATTTTAAATAAAAACAAGACCAAATTAATTTCATATTAATTTCTGGCCCATGTCTTATTTAAATAAAAACATATATTGAATCAAATAAATAAATAACGACTCATCAAAAATACTTGTCAATTTACAATAGCTCAAGAAGGAAACCACAAGGAAAATAGAATTAGCTTCATTAGTCCCGTAAAAACTAGTTATTAAATAATTAATCTCCTTAACTAATAATCACAAATAATTCTACTAAATAATTGTGACTGCACTTTAATTCATATTTTGCTAAAAACAATTAATCCTTTGGCGATAATCTTGAATTTACTAAATTATCCCTCCATGGATAATTCCATAGTGAAAACAAAGATGAGTATAACTGTCACTTTGTTCGTTATCTTCTTTTCCTTGAGTACCCGAATTCAAACTTTATAAATCATCTCAATGTACCTTATGAGATTCTACTCATCCTTGTACATTGTTTCAGTTAAATACTACTGAAACTACTCAGGTCTAAGTTTCAGGATGACCTTTCTTATTGATCCTAAAACAAGGGAAATATCCTTGTCACTTTAAGCTCTTACAAAGGAGTTGGATTCCTTCTTAAAGAGTGATCTACCACAATGCTACATGATGATTGCCCAACCTACAAAGAATGAATGACTATTAATTTGATCTCATTGAGATACATCAAAGCAATCACCACTTGACATCTGGTTCACACACTTATCAGGATTTAGAGTAAAATGCAATCAAGTGTCTATTATGCACATCATTATCTATAACAGTTAATAATAGAATAATAATAGTCTATATGGTCCTGTTCAGTGCATAGCCTCGTAAATCCTTACCTTATTATAATACCAATAATGTCAACCTGAAGTCATACTGTTTCACTTGATTAAGACAAATCCCAAAGTTGACATGTTATAGTCTAGGTGGAACTTCCGATTCCACATTACGACTACGAACAAATATTTTAGTAAGTCATAAGGAAAACTTTTGACTATGGTCTTCTGTGTGACAAAAATCCATTACTCACACCATAATCAAATTCAATACAACTTAAGGAATGTCTATATGCACACTACACATTATGCAATCCAAGACAACTACAAAACATGCCTAATGTTCATATATTTAAGTTCGGGGAATCTCACATAATTCATTACAATGCTAAATTCAATATGATCAATTGGAGTTTTGAACACTAGCTCCAACATTCTCCCATATGTCCTAAATTCCAATTTTGACACACATTTGCAGTTTTCAATCATTCAGTAAAACTGGGTTTTACTATGGCAAGTAATGAGTAATTCAGAAACTAACAGAACTTATTTTTTTAGGATTTTGGCTAGTCTTTATCTCCTTGTGAGATTCCCTTCGAGGGCTTTCTCATCCTTGAGATAAATTTGCATTCGCAAATTTATTACCAAGTATGGAGATAACAACATTTTGTTGTTTCAACACCAAGTTGCTATATCTTCTTCAACTCATTGTTTTCTTTAAAATAGGAAAGACCTCTATGACAACTGTCAATAACCTAATGGATTTTGACTATTAATAACTCTCTCACATCATTAGCTTATGATGTGTGACCTTTATTAATATCTCATTTCTGCTTTGGTATAACTTCATTTGCATATGTTGTCTTATCAAGACATTTGATATTCTGACAACCTATGATATTAGCTTATAGCAATACATTTTTGTATTCTGCTCTAAGGCTATTTGGATCTCTTAGCTAAGCATCTGTTTAACTGTATCCATTAGATACTCCTGTCGTAATGAAAACTTATGACTATCTGAATAGATATTTAAGCATGGTTCTTGATAAGGAATTTTTTCTCATAGTCGATCCCCATCTTTCTGAGGACAATTCTTTATCACTATTACTTTGAAGGTTTTATCATTCCTATCTATTCTCACTCCCACTTNCTTATAGCAATACATTTTTGTATTCTGCTCTAAGGCTATTTGGATCTCTTAGCTAAGCATCTGTTTAACTGTATCCATTAGATACTCCTGTCGTAATGAAAACTTATGACTATCTGAATAGATATTTAAGCATGGTTCTTGATAAGGAATTTTTTCTCATAGTCGATCCCCATCTTTCTGAGGACAATTCTTTATCACTATTACTTTGAAGGTTTTATCATTCCTATCTATTCTCACTCCCACTTGTAGACTCAAGTACAACTTATGAGTTTAAATGCTTTTAGGCATTCTACAAGTTATTAGACATTAGTTAGTAGTTCAACTAATCAAAGCATTTATCCATATAAAAAAATATTGTAGTTTACTATTCTATAGAATATGTATACTCCCACTATAATATGGTATGCACTAGATATTATATCAAAAATTAATTCTGACACCAACCTGAATAATCGATTGATCTATTAGAATCTTATCTCTATTTTTCTTTGAATGTATACACATATATTCAAAAAAAAAAAACTTTCATTCTTAAAACATCTATTGATGTTCTTTAAGAACCTAAGTAAGAGCAAAAAACTTCTATTACTCATTTATTCTCAATAATTTACACATTCTATGGCATTAACCAATCATGTGCAAGAGGCATCATTTTGATTAATTATTCTTCAATAGATGTAACTTGCTATTTGGATAACTCTAGGAGCTTTATCCGCAAACATCTTCATTTTCCAAGAATATATCAAAATTAAATCAAGACACTCGTCCTTTTCATACAGATCTTTGTTCAAGAACTTCCATTAAAGATACTTGGACTAGGATTTGAATAAGATCCAATGGGCTTATAGGGCTCATTCTGACTAGTCCTTGAATCCTTGATGGATGAACAATTCATTAATGTAAAAAGAACCTAAGTCTTTCTAGAATAAATGTGCATGGTAATAGAAAGATTCTCAATATATTATAAAACTATATTTGAAGCAAACTACAAGCAATACTTGAATTGGAGAAATATCAATTCCTTTGTTGCAAAGTGTTTTTGCAAAAATAGTTTCATCTAAATATTCTTTATTTGCCTGTGGATATGGATCCACCTTCAAATCCTCACTGTTCATATATTCTTCCTTTTGTTTATCTAACTTTTTTTAGCCTTTGCAACAAGTTGCATGCTTGTTTTAATAACTAAATCCTCACACTGAAATAAATTCTGTGGGATTTAACGAAATAGCATATAAACTAAGGAAAATATTACCTGAACCCTTATTGAGTAAATATTCAGGGCATTCTTTTGCTTTGTGTCCTACACACCCGCAGAAGAAACAAATCATCTTCTGATGATTTGGCTTGTTCCCAGCTTTAATGACATCCCTAGCTTCTTCATCTATTTCTTGACCTTTAGGTTTCAAATTAGATGAGTTGCCTATTTCTCTGATGCAAGGTGGATAAGTGGCATTATTATTTCACTCTGTGATCCTAATGAAGAGAAAACCTCTTTACCTTTCAACTTCATTTTTCTTTCCCATGAATCAATGATAGACTAAAGGATTATATCAATACTAGATTGATTATTCACCTCCATTCCCAACATACCAAGTTCTTTCAACTCGACAATCTTCTTGTCAGTTGACCCAACATTATCCTCACTTGTATCATCCGTCTTGGAAGATGAACCATCTTCTCCAAACCATTCCTTTAGTTGCTTCAACATATCCGAAGCATACATTAGGTTTTGCAACCTACCATAAAGCTTTGGGTCCACAGACGTCAAGATATGCTCTCTAGCTATAGTGTTAAGAAACTCCCATTGAGTATATCTTTTATTTTGTTTTTCGCTGGCTTTAAAGCCCAGATGCTTAAGTTGTTCATCAAGGAAATGATGTCATTTCCTTGTCAAAGATTTATTGAAAATATTCCTCCACTCATGATAATTTTGGGAGGAGATAATTAAGAAAGGTCCGGCCGGTAAATTAGATAGATCATAAGGAGCAAAAACTGAAATGACAATGAATCACAATCATGCCATAATTTAGCAATTAAACTAGATATGCAAAAACCCAAAAATATAAAGTTTAAAAGCAACGACAACCCAATCCTATAATTTAAAAACTCCTTCCAAAGAGAATGCAAGGCACAAGGCCAAGTCAAGGAACTTTTAATCACCTTGATTGGGCGAGACTCAAGCTCATTTTTAGTACCAAAAAGATATTAATAAACAATCGGTTTTCTTTAGTCTTTAACCATAGGATAACATAGCTCATTGGAGAGATTAATACCCTAGATCAGTCAAGTGTGTACCATCAATTAGATTCCTAATGACCGTCAAGTGACTCCTCTTCAGAAAGGTAAATGTGATTGAATTCAGGTCATTATTCATCTTCCTTTTCGGAGATCTACCTTATAATCTGCAAAGTGTAGAACACCCTCCGTAGGGAATGCGAGGCTCGAGGCCACGTCGGAGTGTTCTTCCTTTACTACTACCTTATAGACCTATGATGAAGACTGTGAATTCAATATTAAGAATCTCTCTCACACTTGATGTTTTAAAACATGAGTTTTTATTCTACCTACCTTTCAATCAAATTATTCTCCTAATCCCATAAATGATCCTGAATGAATTTAGGGCACTTATCTTATTAGGTATTCTAGTTTCTTTTAGAACATTAAATTCAACATACATATATCTATAGGAAGTTTTACCCATTATGACATGGCTTATTTTTCAAAAAATAAAAAATTGAATAACCATTATCCCAAAAGGGAACTTTCAGATATTAGATTTTGGAGTTTTAACTCTCACTCCCACTAAGATACTTACAACCCTTATTATGGAGATAACTTTTCCATAATTATTAGGATTCATCCTACTAGGATTTATGGATTAGGGTTTATAAGGACCCTACTTATCCAAAAAGGCTTGTCACCCCTAAGGTGTGTGATACCCTAGGTATTATACTTATGAGGTGGCAATCTGGCTTCTTCTTAACTAGAGAAGCCATAGCCATAAATTAAATCTATAGCTATTACCCCTTGCATGGTTATGAGCAAAGCTCACGTTTATGCATGCATGATGACTAAGTCAACATGCAACCAAACATCAAAACAAAATATGCATGCATGATATAATTAAAACAATCATCAAACATCTTGTAATCCATGCTTCAAAAAAAAAAAAAAAACCAACAACTTTGATTTCTATTCCATGTATTTTTAAACTCAAGAACTCAAGATAACATCTCATGTTCTTCCCTTTAAAAAATACAAGATTAATCTTGAATAACTATTTTCTTTTGATCATTCATATGTTATATATCACATATGAACACAATCCATAATCAAAGAAATTACTTTCGATGATTATTTATCAACAAGAAAATCATACAAGGTGAATCATGTACCAGGATTTTTCCAAAAAAAAAACTGAATTGGTGTAAGTTGGAAACCCTTTTAGAAAACGAGTTTGTAAAAGATTCAAAATACCNTAACCGATTTTTTCAATGTGTTAACCATCATCTTTACATATGAAATCAAAAGTCACTTTAATTTTTAAGCATTATGAATATGTGCAGAAAAATTAAAACAAACAACATTCCTGCTGTCAATCTGAAAACAGATTTTGTCGACGAATAAAAATTGGATAAAAAAATGTTCAAAGAAAGTTCAAAACTTGAATCCGATTTTTCTGTTGCCTCAAACACGATTTTTTCTTGAAGAAAAAAATCCCTAAATACTTATAGGATCTGTTTAAAACACTAGAAAAAATTCGTAATTACCACAACCCTTGCTGTAAAACAAAAACCAGATTCTGTCGACGAATAAAAATTGGATAAAAAACTGTTTAAAGAAAATTGGAAACTTGAATCCAATTTTTCCATTGCGTCACAAACGATTTTTTCTTGCAGAAAACAATCCCTAAATAATTTTAGAATTTGTTTAACATACTAGAAAAAATTCGTAATCCCTATAGCCCCTGCTGTAAAATTCCAACAACACTGTTTCGCATGGTAAATCATAATCAAAAAACCAAATGTGCTCCTATTGATTTAAAACATTCCAGATCAGATCTTGACATATATTTAAACATGTTTAAGATGATGGAACAATTAATCAATTTCATTGGAGTCGTTGAAATAAAATTTCAACACAAACAACCTAGCATGGCCGAAAACTACATGCAGAAAATCAAAACATGTATCTTGAAGTATGGCTCTGACACCAATTGTTGGGGATCATGCATGAATTCATAATAAAACATGGCACAACGGAATATAAAATTTTTTCTATGATCTAGGATCATGAACTTCAAGTATAAGCATGCTTTGATCAATATAAAAACAAACTAAAGTAAATGATGTTTTTACTCGCATAGTTCTTCAGCCTCTTCAAGGAGGCTAGGAGATTTTGGTTTATCATCTTCTTGTGATTTTTTCATCTTCTTCATTATTGATCTTTGAAGGTGAAGAAGCTTTGCCAAGAACGCGAAGAACATCGAGCTTGAGAAACTCCAAGATCTTCAAAAGACTTTTAATTCTTCAAAGAACTTGTTGTAGAACTTCAAGGATGGATGAAGAACAAGATGAACTTCGAAGAACACTTGTTCTTGAGAATTTTGGATATTCTTCTTGATGGCTAAATATGACAAAGAGTGTAGTCTCTCCCTTTGAAGCAATAGAAAAGAATTTCTCTTCTATTATTTTACTCACTAATTTAAAGAACTAAGAAAATAAAGTTCTATTGTGTAGTCACAAGAGTTTGTGAATTCAGAGTGTCTGAAGTTTGAGTAAAACTGCTTCACTGAGTTTCTATTTATAATTGCAGGTCTGCTTGGAGAGGAGGCAAAAGGAAGGTTCCAGAACCCCAAGGAAAAAACTTGGGGAATTTGTTACCCCTTGTAGCCGCCGACCATGGGGAGCTTAATGCTCCCCATGTAGTCGGCCAAGGGGCTAGGGTTTTAACCCTAGCTTACATGCTCCTTTTTCCTGTATGGGCTTGGACTGACACCTACAGCCCAATACTCCTTTCTCTTTGGACTGAGCTCTAGGAATTAAATTCCTTAGCCCAAAAAACTGTCCAAACCAAACAACTTTTAAGAATTAATTCTTAAGTCCATTTTATTTAAAATAAAAACAAAACCAAATTAATTCTAATATTAATTTCTAGCCCATGTCTTATTTAAATAAAAACATATATGCAATCAAATAAATAAATAATGACTCATCAAAAATACATGTCAATTTACAACAACTCAAGAAGGGACTCGAAAGGAAAATAGAATTAGCTTCATTAATCCCGTAAAAACTAGTTGTTAAATAACTAATCTCCTTGATTAATAATCACAATTAATTCCACTAAATAATTGTGAAAATTCCACTAAATAATTGTGAAAAATTTCACTAAATAATTGTGAATGCACTCTAATTCATATTTTGCTAAAAACAATTAATCATTTGGCGACAATCTTGAATTTACTAAATTACCCCTCTATGGATAATTCTATAGTGAAAACAAAGATAAGTATAACTGTCACTTTGTCCGCTATCTCTTTTCCTTGAGTACCCGGATCCAAATTTTATAAATCATCCCAATGTACCTTATGAGATTCTACTCATCCTTGTACATCGTTTCAGTTAAATACCACTGAAACCACTCAAGCCTAACTTTCTGAATGACCTTTCTTATTGATCCTAAAACAAGGAGAATATCATTATCACATTGAGCTCTTACAAAGGAGTTGGATTCCTTCTTGAAGAGTGATCTGCCACAATACTACATGATGATTGCCTAACGTACAAAGAATGTAGCACCATTGATTTGATCTCATTGAGATACATCAAAGCAATCACCACTTGACATCTGGTTCATACACTTCTCAGGATTTAGAGTAAAATGCAATCAAGTGTCTACTATGCACATCATTATCTATGAGAGTTAATAATAGAATAACAATGGCTCATATGGTCCTGTTCAGTGCATAGCCTCGTAAATCCTTACCTTGCTATAACACCAACAATGTCAATCTGAAGCCACACTGCTTCACTCGAATAAGACAAATCCCAAAGTTAACATGTTATAGTCTAGGTGGAATTCCCGGTTCCACTTTACGACTACGAACAAATATTTTAATAATTCACAAGGAAAACTTTTGACTATAGTCTTCTAATGTGACAAAAATCTATTATTCACACCATAATCAAATTCAATGCAACTTAGGGAATGTCTATATGCACACTACACATTATGCAATCCAAGACAACTACAAAATATGCTCAATGTTCATATATTTAAGTTCAGGGAATTTGACATAATTCATTACAATGCTAAATTCAATATGATCAATTAGAGTTTTGAACACTAACTCCAACAATAACTTTCTTCTGCTTTAGTTGGTCAGCGTATGTCCTCCATATGTTTTTTGTTTTCTTAGCATGAAATATGCATACCCTAGTGTATTTTGTACTTTTTGAAGATGTATTTAATTATTTCTTATTTGCCAAAAAGAAAAATATTCCACTAATCAGTGTTCATCAAATGTTTAAAATATAGCATGATTCATGCTTTTGTTGAAACCTACGACTTGTGTGCTATGTTGCTCCATCGACTTACTTTGTATTTATCTTAAACTTTGATGGAAACATAAAAATATGGGTTGTTTTTATGTGTATGTGTGTAATGCACCACACCCAACCCCAGTTTTAAGGATGTCATAATATTGTTCTTTCTAATCAGGTCTATAGATGACATTAAGATCACAATATATGTGTGTGTGTGTGTGTGTATATATATATATATATTTTTTGTTTGATATAAGATTCCTAATAGAATCTATTTGAATTTGGTAGGTATGGAGAAAGAGGAAAGTTACGCATAAAATTGTTACAAATGTAACAACGGTAATTATCATTTTCTTTGCCACATTAGAATGCGTGTGCTGTATGGATACTTCAAATAATCTAGAAGACAATTATGAGCTTTGTATCACATGAACCTAGCACATGATTTTCGAAATAAACATACAGAGGTTATTCCAAACCCAGTTTTTAAAAGTGACATGTATCTCTTAGCATGTGAGAAGCACATGTTCGTAATTTTCTAATTTAATGTTGGGGATTATGCCCTAAATCTCAATGTTTAATTTATGAATAACATTTGAGTTTGTAATGAAAAAAGTTTTTATTCATTGTTCTATTTATTTTGAGTATATGGCATACGATTGTTTTACATGCTTATTATGATTGTTTATATTGTACATGTAAATGGTCCTTAGTTTGTAAAAATTGTGTTTTTTTTTGTTTTTGTTTTTTCTATTGCTACTATTTGGGTTTGTTCTGAACACCTCCAATTACTCAAAAATTGTTCCAAGACCCAAAACATGTTCTTTAACATGTTAGGATATCAACTAGAAAATTTCAAGTTGTTTGGAAGTCGTTTGCTATTTGAATTGAATTTTGCATTCAAAAAAGCATTGCTATATTTTTTACAATAAGAGCTGCTTGGAATCCTTTTTTATTTATTTATTTTTTTGTGATATCTTAGACAAGTCCTAAAAATATTTGAGAACTTGCTTTCGCATGTAGAAATCATGGTTGCCACGATGGTAAGATCATATCAATGTTTCAGAAAGAGTTTGGTCCTGTTACCATTCGTCGATGAATCTGGAATTCAAAATTTCAACAGCATGTTTAAGTTGTAAAATCTTATTTTGTGTCATAATCAAATTAAGTTTTTCAATGGTTTCATTTTGGAATATGTTGTAGCCTTGTTGCAACGTATTGATGACACAAAAGGTAGATTTTTAAAGACAATTTCTTGTGTCTTTGCTATCTTTGAAATTTGCTTTCAATTTTAGGCATAAAGAGCATGAAATATTTGCAAAATTGTTTTGAGAATTATTTTGTTACTGCTCAATGACCAAAAATTTTATTTTGGTTATTGAAGCATGTTTTTGAATACAAGAGAATTATTTTTAGGTTTCTTGTGTGATTTTTGAAATATCATACAAGGGTGTTACCATGGTGTGATGACCCGGTTCAATATGACAACGTTTTTTTTAAAAAAAAAAACATGAGTATGAACTGAAAAAATTGTCACTAGGTGATCTGTACACCTGTGTCATATATACATCTCATAACGTTATATGAGAATACATTTATTGCATCATAGTTACATAACACATACAAAATCAACGAAAAACATATACAATGGAAGTAAATTGAATATAAATAGAACTGACATATAAAACTCTAACGATCACATCAAAAGATGGTTGTATAAAACGTGTCAAAAGTGACACAAGCCATATAGATCAATACTGTTTATGAACATATCATAATGATACACAAAAATAGACTAAGAAAAGTTAGTCTATAAAAAAATATGGGGCAGTCCACGATCTCAATTGTAGTAGTCCAAGTAGTAGGCCACAGGATTCTCATCAACGCTATCAGCACCTGCATTAACAGAATCTATGCAATCGCAGAGATTTCTATTATAACATAGGTGGAGATAAATGAGTCAACAGTTCTCAGTGAGTAAAACCCATTGACTTTTCACAAAAAAAAAAACGAATAATCATTTTTACGAAGAATTTATAATAACAACAACAATGGCATTGACATTTCTTTTAAAAATATAATGTAGCTAATGAAGTACACACTCTAGTTATAAAACCATGTGAAACATATATTTAGCTAAGAATGTATAAGCATGATCCAATCTCTTGCTTAGAGACATACACATACAAAGAATTATGAGAAGTAGGAGCTTTCCGGAGCAGACCAGCAGGGGTTAGCTTTGATACTCAAGTCAATAAGGAGAATTTTTCAAAGTGAAATGAGAAAGCGTAACTTATACGAGAATGGTTCGAATGAATCACCTTTGGTCTGCCTCTTTCTTTTATAGAACAATTTCATCACTAATGAGTTGATCCTTTGTTCCCACAAATCCCTCAATCTTGCTCTATACGCTGATGTAGAGCTAAGCCTTCGTACTTGTGGATAGGTCTAATGACATCAAACTCACATACAATGATCAGAAATTGTTATGTGTAGGTGGGCCCGATAACGTCAGGCGTCCATACCGGTGACGGCACAATAGTTTAGAAGTTGCCACGTGTGGTACTTTTCCCACTATTTGATGACTTGAAAATTGGCAGAAGATCCACATGATGAGTGACTGCTGTATTTTCTCTTAAATGCTTTACGTTCTGGGGAATCGCGTCTTGCGGATCTACCATTGGAGGAGATTCATGGCAAGGCAATCTAGTAGTCGAGATCGCCCAATGTTTTTATTTCTCCTAACAGTTCTCCCCTGTAACACTCCAATCACATATTGGAAAGATGACGAATAGCCCACATAGAGTGTGTGGTTTATATAAGAATTATAAGTGTTAAATCCCACATTGCCTAGTTACTAGGTGAAACTGAAGTTATCTATGGAAGCTCCAAAATTAACTAATCCTTTTGAGGTGATAGTGCAGACGTGGCTAGTGTTTTTTCTAGGGTCATTACATCCCCAATGTTGGAACTAGTGTCCAAAACTACAATTGATCATAAAATATTTTTTTAATGCAATGAAATTTGTTGTTTATTTCATGATTTGATCATTGAACATTGAGCATGCCTATTATTATTTTACATAGCATGTATGTGGCTTTGTATATTTACTGGTTATATGCATGTAGACAGTCTCTAAGTTACATTGTATTTGATTATGGTGTGAGTAATGATTTTTATCACAAAGAAGACCATAGTCAAAAGGTTTCTTGTAATTTATTAAATATTGTTCGGAGTTGTAAATAGAATTGAGAATTTCACCTATACTATAACATGTCAACCTTAATGATTTGTCTTGATCTAGTGAAGCAGTGGGGCTTTAGGTTGACATAGTTGGTATTATAGTAAGGTAGGTATATACAAGGCTATGCATTGAACATGACCATGTGAACCATCATTCTTCTATAATAAATGTCATAGAGAATGATGAGCGTGCACGACGACTTATGATTATTACTCGAAATTCTGAGAAGATTGTAAACCAGATGTCAAGTGGTGATCACTTTGACGTATTAGAGTGGGACCAATTATGTGGTCAACACCTCTGTACATTAGGTAGTCAACATGTAGCATTGTGAAAGATCACCATTCAAAAAAGAGTCCAAATCCTTTGTAGGTAAACAAAGAGATAAGAAAATTTCCATTGTTTTAGGATTAATAAGAATTATCATCCTGAATCTTAGGCCTAAGTGTTTCAATGGTATTTAACTGAAATTGTGTACTAGGTGAGTAGCCTCTATTTAATCATTATAAATAGAGGCTAATACGTGGCAAACCGATTTCATAACACGCTTTTTTTTTTTTTGAAATGAAACTGCATCATCACAGTGGCGTACATACATACAAGCCATCATTATTTCATAACATGAGCATATCACATCAGAGTAATCATAACATTGCAACAAAACTAATAAAATAACATTGTGAGAGAATATGACATGAGGAGCTAACATACTATATATAATAGTTTTACGCGCCCAAAAATTTAATTAACTTGCTGATAAGTGTTGAATGTTACACATTCCAACTCCCTAACTCGCATATGTTAAGCCTTAGTTTATATTGTTATCTAATATTTTGTGGTGTTTTAGTGTTTTGTCTTATTTTTAGGTCCTAATGGAAAACCAAAGCAAATTATTGACATTAGGTTTGAAGATAAATCAAGAGAAGTTGAAGTGCTGAAGAAGTGGTGAGGGATCGAGCGCCACATCTTGGGGATCGAGCGCCAGCAGCAGCCTGGCGATCAAGTGTCCAATTCTAGGGATCGATCCCCACTTTTTGGGGATCGAACGCCATCGTAACTTACAGAACGCAAAATATCTTTGACAACAAATGACGAAAAGTTAATATCTTTAATCAAAGATTGCGGCTTGGTAGGCTATAGTGGGCGTCGAAATCTCTGCTCAGAGGTGTCCTAGCCACTTGGATTCAAGACTTTTACCTTCTTCTTATATTGTACAAAGATGTAAAGCTCTCCCTCTCTATAAAATGGAATACATTCGAGAGTTTGAAGAGAGTTCTGATTTTGTTGTTTTAGTTTCGTTTTTAGCTTAGTTTCATTTATTTTCTTCCTTAGGCAGTAGGTAGAACTCAACCCATAGCCCCAAAACTTCTTAGGAAATGATTTTCTCCAATCCCATGGAGATTCTCAAATCCTTTATGAGGAACTAAACCCTTTGTAGGGTTTGATATAATTCTTTCCATGGAATTATGGGTTGATTATGTTTAGCTAAGATTTTATGCATATGTGTAATGATTGTATAAGCCTAAGGATTGATCTTTATGATATACCATTTGAGATGAAAACCTTTTTCTTGTTTATGAGAAACTCTTTTTAGTTTTGAATGAATTCTATGTTTTCATTGTCTTTGATTGAGGAAACATAGGCTATGCAATGATGCTTTTTGACATGATTTCATGTGAGTTTGATGGGGTATGCTAGGGACCACGAATCAATCCACAACTTAGGTTAATATAGTGTAAGTGGAAAGATTAGAGCAAACCTATCATACCTCATGCTTATTTCTTGAAATATATGTATGCTTTTAAAAGATCTTATAGTCTATGCTAGGGAACACAAGTTATCTCACATTTAGATGTTAGGTGAATGATTGGTGTGAAGCTAAGATGCATTATCATTTTCTTTTGAAAGAATTTTCATGATGAGGTCATCGTGTGGTTGACACCCATTACACGCTTGTATTGTGCATGTAATGAAACTTCATGTTAGACATAATCTGTTTCTATTTGCCTTTACTGTTATCCTTTACATTTATGTCATTTACATTTAAAAATCCAAAACATATGTTCTTTCACGAGTTAAGTTAGAGAAAATCTTGAAAGCTTGATAAACAACCACAACAGTCCTTGAGGTTCAACACCCTCTATATAGTCCTATTCTGCAAAGTTTCGTTCTATTGCGAGTGATTAATTTTTAATTGAGAATCAACCTTACATCAATTTTTAGCGCTGTTGCTAAGGATTGTTACACGGTTGTTTGTTGAGTTTTTGAGGTTGTATCTAGTTTGATTATGTAAATATTGTATATTCTGTCCATATAGTTAATTTAGTACATAAAATCATCTCTGTATAAAATTTTGTTTCTTTTCTGTTTCTGTTTTGTTTCTGCAGAATTGTGGGGATCGAGCGCCAGAATTTTAGGATCGATCGCCAGCCAGCGATCGAGCACCCTTCTGTGGGGATTGAGCATTCACTACAAAAAAAGGAATCTCTCCCGGCGCGCAAGAAACGCTGGGAGAGACAGAGAAAACGCCGGGATACATGGTCCCGGCGTTTTGTGTTGAACGCCGGAAGTGGTAGTGTCGGGCATAGTGCTACCCGGCGTTTTGGAGTCACGCTGGTGAATCCTCTACCAATGGCAGCGTTTTTTTCTTCACGCGCCGCAGCAATATAGCCCGGCGTTTTCTGCAGAAAACGCCGGGTACATAGCCCATCGTTTTCTGCAGGAAACCGTCGGGTACAGAGCCGCGTTTTCTGCAGGAAACGCCGGGTACACAGCCCGGCGTTTTTCTGAACGCCTGTGTGCATATTCCGGCGGCTACTGATTTCGTCGGAAATGATGCAACCGGCGTTTCCCTGAAAGGCCGGGAAACGTAGCCGGCGTTTTCCCTAAACATGGGAAAACGCCGGGAGAGGATTCGGCGTTTAAAAAAATAACGCCGGTAAACATACCGGCGTTATTTTTTATATGAGCATATAGCAGCGTTAAAACGCTGCTATATGACTCAATTTTATTATTTAAAAGAAAAAAAAAATTAAAAACACTAGCAGGTATTGAAATCCAACAAAATCAACAAAACCACAACATAATATACGGGAATTTCAGAAGTCTATGCATGCTGTAAAGCATTATTGGTGTAGAAGAAGCTCAGAATTCTTGTGTGATACAGTTCATAATCCAAGAAAAACAGGGCAAGTCTTTCTCTCGTCTTTCTCTCACAATATACTATTAGCCCTGCATATATATGTATTCTTGTACCTTAGGCCTATAGAAACGTAATACATTAGTATGCAAACTGCACAAATACAACATAGGCTGATAGACAACATGGTTACAGCCACCAACCTCAAAAGAAGTGCTGACATCACCAGCATAGATCCTTGACTGGTAGCTGCGCAAAATCCTGTCAAGCCAGTAGTAGTTCTCCTGAAAAAGCATAAGCAATCAGGAACACCAAGTGAATGGTAGTAAATTGTTTTCACTTCTCACATCTTTGCAACAAACAGATTCTATGTAAAATAAAAGTTCACTCGAGGTGAAACAACTGCCTAGATACTCAATGTATCACAAAGTTGACACAGAACACATATACACTAATACTCTTAACAGAATGACTAACCATCTGCAACTCCATCTCGCTCCTGAGTTTTAACAGAGCCCAACCATGATAATCAACAGTAAGAAGGAATGCTAAAAGATGAACATATTGAAAACAGCTTCTGAATCCAAAGTTTCAAAATTGCAATAGACAACAATACCCTGATACTTGGCAATGGGAAGTCAACAGATATGCCAGCTTTACCATGTGGATTAGGCAGTTGATTGTTAGCATGTTCTACTATAAACTCCTTATAAGGATCACTAATCTCAGCTTTGAATATCCATGATCTGATAAACCCACAGTATGGTTCACATGACCGAAGAAAGAGAAACTTGAGTACAACATGGTGAGCAGGATCAGCAACCTAAAATAACATTTTTGGTCCAAAAAATCATTAGCAAAACTATAAAAAATGATGTAAGAACTGCTCATTATTTGAACAACAGAAAAGGTATATCTGCAAACAGTCGGGAACAATTTCCAAAAACATACAACTTGAATTGTTCAATCAATAGAGTTTGGTGAGTAATCTCTTTGAACTTATACAAATGCAATAAATGCATAATGGTGACAGATCTTATCGAAAGGAGTCATTTCATCTGTCTTTGTAATACACTTCAGCAACCATTAATAGCAACAGATGCTACCTCACTTTCACAGTTGCACACTTGCACTTACAACTTTAATTCTTCAATGTCCCCAAAAGACACAAATTTTGGATAGTAGCCACTGAAGCATCAGGTCACCCTTATTTGAAACAAAAATTATAAATCATACCTCTTTTTATTTGACCAGCATTCCCTAGTGTTTCTTTTTCTTTTCTTTTCTTTTTTTTTTTCCCTCTTGTCGAGTTTCCCTCTTTCATTCTTTTTCCGTATAGCTCTAGAGTGGTACATTTCCTCTGCCTTCAAAAGCTGCTTGATCTTCACGGTAACAGGACATTCCACATTTAGCATCTAAGCAAGTGGCGACCATATTTATCATCTTGACACCCAAACAATGCAGATTCCACTCAAAAATCTACAGCCAGTGGCAACCTACGATATCTTCTCCAATGTACATGTCAAACGTATAATTAAACTATTGATACTTACTCATGATTCGCTACTTATATCAAATTGCACAGAGTTTAAAGTCCAACCAACAACAAACTGAATACACAATAGAAAAAATATAGCACCATTCTCACATACTGCTACTCACATCATGCCAAGGAAGAAAGCATAAAGTGCCAATGGATACAACACAGATTTCATAGTCAACAAAGATGTGCTCTCCATGTGAAGTGCAAGGTAAAACGTGTGCTTATATCTCCAATTTTTCAGAGCAACATCTTCTGAACAGCAAAAGGAGTAACATCCTTTAAGATATCTCCAACATAATAAACCAGTAAATGACCTTACGAAGGAAAAAAAAAATGCAGGTTATTTACCCACAAGAAGTCATTTCAAGCCTTAATTGGGAGTAAAATGGGAAGTAGGGAGGGCAATAAGAATTGATTACATGAAGTCCCAACAAACTAATCTGTGTGTAATGCAATGTGATGGGAGAAAACTAAACCAGGAAAATCAAATGAATCCGGTCATATAACAGCTTACCATGTATAAAGACACCAACAACAAAAAAAAAAAAAAAAAACACCTGCCCATAAGTTTACAGAGCTCTTTAGTTGAGCCAGGATAGATGTTCTGCCTAAACAGAGCTAATAAATCCTGCCAATTTACTATAAATTATTTACCCTTTAAGTCCTATAGAAGCATAATTATATGCAATTGCCTCTTCCAGTGAGAACAGATCTGCACTATCTCAAGCAAGACATGAACGAGCATCACGGGACCACCGATAGTAATCCCACTATTTAATATCACTATATACTTTAATTTTTCCCATCTTCAACTGATGAAACATGATTATATAAAAAATAAACAGAAACATCCACAGAACTTGAATTAGATGCATACAGTACTTCTCACAAAGTCGATTTCCATCTAAGTCTAACATCTGTGGCTCAAATCTGAAATAACCAGATCAAAGAAAAATAGATCTTGAAGGGAAAAACCAGTACATCAAATAAAACTTACCGGTTCCACCATCGCCGACAATCACAGACTTGAACCTCGGTAACCTCCATTCTATTGGTTCGGTGAAGCCTGCAGTACAAAACCAACAGCTCAAAATAAATGAAGAAGTGATGGAACAATGAAAGGGAAAGATGGAAGAGGGGGTTGGGGGTTGGGGGGATATGCAAGATTTCAGTTAATAATGGAACAAACAGTGGCCCCTAGCCACCTTGCGCAGCCCCGGCGAAACAGCTATTGCTGGGTAAAGTCTGAAACTTGTGGGATAACCGCTAGCTGTGAATGAAGGAGGAGAAATGTACGTGTATTTTGATTTGCGAAAGTTGAGGAAATTTGGAGCAGGGCGGGTGAATGAAAATTTCGCCCGTTGTGGCGCCTAGCGCCAAAATTTAAGTGAAATGTCTATTTTGACCTCAGATATTTTAAAAAATATTCTTATATTTCAAGGGTAATTGAATAAATGTGTACATATCAAAATATATTTTTAGTATATATATATAGATAAGTAAGGTTATTTAGCAGACTTATATACGACTATTATATAACTGAGACGATTGGCAACACTTATATATATATATATATCTCAAGTTCGTATATTTGACAGTTATTAAAGTTTTAGTGTGTCCAATCCTCTAAAAGGTATTACTCTTGCATCAAGTCCCTCCGCTAGGTTTCTCTCTGAGACTCTTGTTGGCAGTGAGGGTTTTACGTCTCCGTTCTCTTTGATTACGGGGGGCTATGGCGTCACCGATTGATGATCTGTGTGGCAGACTCTCCCTCTCGGGGGGGGGGAAAAGGAGGGAATTAAGATTCTGGAAGGTGAGATTGCAGATGTTCGGGTTAAGGGGGTTCGATGTCTGGTGGGTAGTCTTCTTTCTGATAAGAAGATTAACAATGAGGCTTTTAGGACCCTCCTTACGCGTCTTTGGCGGCCATTGGGGACTGTCAGTTTCAAGCAAGTCACAGACCATCTTTGGATTTTTGAATTCTCAGATGTCGAGGATAAAGAGAAGGTCCTACGGGGCAGACCGTGGTCCTTTGATCGAAACCTTCTAGTTCTGAACGAATTTGATGGGTGCACCCCCCCATCTCAGATTGCTTTTAACCACTCCCCTTTTTGGATTCAGGTGCATGATATGCCCCTTATTTGCATGACAAGGGGAGTGGGACAAAAAATTGGGGCATCTTTGGGAGAGGTAGTGGATGTGGATGTTGCTGGTGATGGGGTTGGTTGGGGGAGGAGCCTTCGCCTCTGTGTAATTCTGGACATTACTAAACCTTTGGAGCGTGGCCGTGCCCTGCACTTGGAAGGAAAGACTGTGTGGGTTTCTTTCAAATACGAGAAACTACCTAATTTCTGCTATCGGTGTGGCTGTATTCTTCATGGTAGAAGGGGCTGTCCTCGTTCTCGGCTCCGGCAGTCTGAATTATCGGAAGAAAATCAATGGGGGTCTTGGCTGCGTGCCGAGGAGTCCAAACGATCAGAGAGAGACTCCATTCAGACCAGATCGCGTGGGGTGGGGGAAGGGGGCCGTGCACCCTCACCGGATTCGTCTTCTGCAACCGTGGGTGGAGGTTCCGGCCAAGTGGGTCTCGAAAAGGACAGTTCTACCCCTTTCCTTTCTCAGCTCCCTCTTTCCAGCAAAATTCCAGCCGTTACAAAAACGGTAGAGGGATCTAATAAAGGACCCTTAATGGACCAAACGCAATCTTCTCCCCAGGATTCTCAGAGGGATACTCGCGCGACTTTCTCGGAAACGTTCCAGCAGCATTCAATACAAGAGGTTTCGGTTTTTCCTAGTGTTAATAAGGAGAGTGTGGCTGTCACGCCAAGCGTGGAGGACCCCGAAACGACAGTCAAGCCTTTTCAAGAATGTGTGCCCACCACTTTGTCAAGTGGGCCCAGTCCAGTTACGGGGGCCCAGCTTCAGCAGCCCAATTTGAATTTAAAGACCAGCTCTGATCCCATGTTTCTAGCAAGCCCAGCTCGATCTTGTGACACCATTATGGCTGAGCAAGTTGCCTCTCCTGTCTCTAATGATGGGCTGAATATGATCCATCCTCTCCAAAAGAATTTCCAGAAAGTTTCAGAAGGTAAGGCACGGCTTGTAGAAGGAAACCGACTACACAACTGGAAACGTCGTGCAAGAAGCCATCAAAATGGTCCTGCACTGCCCAAGCTGTCCTCTTCCACTTCTACAAAACGAACTCGTAAGTTCTCTACAGCCAGTGTCTCAGATGAGAATCCTCGTAAGAAAGTGTGTAAGGGAAAGACCCGAGAAGGTTCAGTTTCTCCAGTTTTGGCGGTGGCTGCTGAGCAGCCCCGCCAGACATTATGAGTATTTTAAGCTGGAACTGTCGGGGGCTTGGGAACCCCCGAACAGTTCGTAACCTCTGTCAATTGGTAGAGGATAAGAAGCCCCGGATTTTGTTTCTCATGGAAACTAAAATTCGTGAACACCGTATGCAAATTATCAGACATAAGTTAGGTTTTGAAGGTATGCTGGTTGTTGATCCCATTGGATTGAGTGGGGGTCTGGCCCTCCTATGGAAAGAAACTCATGATGTAGAGATTCAGAATTTTTCTTTAAGACATATCAGTGCAGTAATTGTCCCAGCTGGGGGTGAAAGTCCTTGGAAGCTCACCGGTTTTTACGGGCATCCAGACCGAGCCCTCCAACATGAATCGTGGCAATTGTTGTCCCACTTACAGAATTACAATCCCCAGCCATGGTTATGCTTTGGAGACTTTAATGAGATCGTGGAGCATGCTGAGAAGAGTGGGGGTCTTCCCCGCAGTGACAATCAGATGAAGATGTTTCGGGCTGCTCTGGAGGGATGTCAACTTTGTGACTTGGGGTTTAGGGGATCCAAGTTTACATGGAACAATGGTAGAGAGGCGGCCCAATTCACTAAAGAACGCCTCGATCGGGCTACTGCAAATACAAGCTGGTGCTCCTTATTTCCTAACGTTGAGGTCTCTGTTTTGGCGGCTATAAATTCTGACCATAAGCCCCTCCTCATCAGCTTTTCGAACATCATGGACAGACAGGCCCCTAATCGTTCCTTCAAATATGAGGCAAAGTGGAACTTGGATAAGGAGTGTGATGAGCTGGTCAAGTCTGTGTGGCACTCCCCAGGGAACAATGTTATCTCGGTTCTGGAAGCCCAAGCTAAGCTACAGCAGTGTCAATTTGCCCTAAAACAGTGGAGCTCTTCCAAGTACGGGAATACTAAAAAGCTGTTGAAGCACAAGGTAAGGCAACTGACTCTTCTGCAAAAGAACGAACATCCTGCTGATTGGGAGCTTATATCATCTTTGCAAAAGGAGATAGATCATCTTCTTGAAATGGAAGATATACAGTGGAAACAAAGGGCTAAACGCAACTGGTTCAAGGGTGGGGACAGGAACACACATTATTTCCACACATGGGCAAATCACCGAAGGAAGATCAATCGCATCACAAAGATAACCGATGTTCAAGGCAGGGAATGGTCAAAGCCAACGGAGATTGGCAACGCCTTCATTCAGTACTTCCAGAGTCTCTACTCTACTTCTGGAACAGAGGGCATGGAAGAATGCCTCGCTAATGTCGTCCCCAAGGTAACCGCCGATATGAACTCCCATCTCTCTCGTGAGTTTACCCATGAAGAGATCAATGTGGCGCTTTCCCAAATGCACCCACTGAAATCCCCGGGTCCGGATGGGTTTTCCGCAAGCTTCTATCAGAAACATTGGATGGTGGTAGGTGCTGATATCCGCACTGCAGTGCTTCACTTTCTTAATACTGGCCAGATGGTTGGGGGGTTAAATTCCACTCATATAGCGCTCATCCCTAAAGCAACCCCTTCAATTCAGGTGACAGATTTCCGCCCTATAAGCTTATGTAATGTTTTCTATAAGCTCATAGCCAAAGTTTTAGCAAACCGGTTCAAGCAGGTGCTTCCCTCTATTATATCGGATTCTCAGAGTGCTTTTATACCGGGAAGACTTATCACTGATAATGTACTTGTGGCGTATGAAGCCCTCCATACTATGGCTTCGAGATTGTCCGGGAAAAAGGGCTATATGGCGATAAAGCTCGACATGAGTAAGGCCTACGACCGGGTGGAGTGGGATTTTCTTGAAGCTATTATGCGTAAATTGGGATTTCGGGAACGTTGGATTTCTCTGTTGATGTCTTGTGTCCGATCTGTCACTTATTCAATCCTGATTAATGGATCCCCCCATGGGCACATTGCTCCTACGCGGGGTCTTCGCCAAGGGGACCCACTTTCGCCTTACTTGTTCCTTCTCTGTGCGGAAGGTCTCAGTTCTTTGATTCAGCAAGCAGAAATTGCAGGGCAAATCACCGGACTTCCCATTACCCGTGGTGGAACCCGATTGAGCCATCTTTTCTTTGCGGACGACAGTCTCCTCTTTTGCCGGGCTACTTTCAGCGAGTGGTGTAATGTTCATGATCTTTTGGCTGTGTATGAGAGGGCATCTGGGCAAATGATTAACAGGGGTAAGACATCCATCTATTTCAGCAAGCATACCACACGTGACTTCAGGGCACACATCACCTCCATTGTGGGAGTCTCCTCTACTCGAAGCTATGAGAAATACCTGGGGTTACCGGCGTTGGTGGGAAGAAATAAACGAAGAGCTTTTGCCAGCATCACAGGGCGAGTTTGGACCAAATTAACCGGATGGAAGGAGAAATTTCTCACACAAGCTGGAAAGGAAATTCTTTTAAAAGCCGTCATTCAAGCTATACCCACGTATAGCATGAGTGTGTTCCTATTGCCGCGAACTTTGTGTAAGGAGATAAATTCCATGATGGGTAACTTCTTTTGGAGTCACTGTAACACCACGGCGAAGGTCTCTTGGATGAGCTGGTCTAAGATGGGGAGATCTAAATTACAAGGAGGGCTTGGGTTTAGAGATTTAGAAAGTTTCAACCTGGCTATGTTAGCCAAACAAGGCTGGCGACTAATTCAATCTCCGAATTCCTTGGCAGCACGAATTCTCCGAGAAAAATACTATCCACAGTCATCTTTCTTGCAATCAACTTTGGGCCATAAACCTTCTTATGTATGGAGGAGTCTATGCAAGTCTAAGACTCTGCTTCAAGAGGGGCTGATCTGGAGAGTGGGTGATGGCAAAACTATCAAAATCTGGGAGGACAAGTGGTTACCGCAACCCACTTCTTTCAAAATACAATCCCCGATACGGATATTGCAAGCTGATGCATGTGTTGCTGAACTCATAGACACTGATACCCATTGGTGGAATACTTCCCTCATCCGGAATATTTTCAATAAAGAGGATACGAGAAGCATCTGTGGGTTAGCACTCAGTCCAAGGGGGCAGGCTGATCAACTTATATGGCGCGGGACTAACACGGGAGTCTTTTCGGTAAGAAGTGCCTACCACTTAGAGATGGAACGCTTAGCACGTGAACAGGGGGAATGTTCCAATTTATCCACTCAACAGGAGGTCTGGCCGTTAGTTTGGAAGCTGAGACTCCCAGGGGCTGTGAAATTCTTTATTTGGAGGGTTTGTAATAATTTACTTCCCACAAGAGTAAATCTTCTCAAGAAGAAAATTATCACTGATCCACTTTGCCCCATGTGCCGTCTTCACCCAGAATCTACTGTTCATGTCTTATGGAATTGTACTGCAGCAACTGAGGTGTGGACGGCCTGCCCCTCCAACATCCAAAAGCTGTCCATTTTTGAAGATGACGGCTTGAGGTTGGTCATGGCTTTGTTCCAAAAGTTGGAGGAACCGGATCTCCTTTTTGTTTTAAGTCTGGCTCGACAGATCTGGCTTCGTAGGAATGCTCATGTCTTTGGAGGTAATTTCAGTAGCCCAGCTCATATGATTAAAAGCACTACCGAAAGCTTGGAGGACTTCCACAAAGCACAAGGTAATTCCACATCAAAGTCACGTACAAGTACTCTGGCAGAACGTGTACACTGGGAACCTCCTCCAACAGACGTGATTAAAATTAACTGGGATGCGGCGCTTGATAGGGCCACTAATAAGGCGGGGGTGGGAGTGATTGCACGTGATTCCAACGGTAGGGTCTTGGCGGCAACTTGTTCGATTATTCCCTCGATTACGGATCCCACAATAGCTGAGGCGGTTGGAGCTTGGATTGCCGCTGATTTCTGCTGCAAGCTGGGTTTCCAACGGGTGATAGTGGAGGGGGATGCCTTGGAGATAGTGCAAACCCTTCAGCAACAGGCAAAGTCATGGAGTCGTTACGGACAATTAATCGACGATGCACGGATCATGTTGGATAGTCTACAGTTCTGGATTCCTAACCATATTAAACGGGAAGGCAATGAAGCTTCACACCACCTTGCCAAAGCTGCCATTCAGCATGGTTTAGAACGTAGCTGGTTTGATGAATGTCCTAGTTTTATCCAAAGTTTTGTACTTGCTGAGCAAGATTATTCTACATTGAGTTAATAAAGTTTTAAGAAGTTTCCATTTCAAAAAAAAATATATATATATATATATACTATATATGATGTGACAATTAAAAATCATCCTTATTTTTTTTTTTTTTTTGTAAGTATTGATTTACAGGCTGGTTTATATATGTAATGTTATATATTTATATTACATATAAGTGTTTCCCAATATAATATTTATAGAATATCGACTACAATTAGGCCTTAAATATTTTGTTTATAGAATAAATTCATTAATATATATTGATTTGGAGCATTAATTAGAGAATTTTGATGTATTACTTAATAGTCACTAGTTAATTACATTAACTTGCTATATATTATGCATGTTGTACTTTTAATTAATAATTATGTAATATATAATAGTGTATAATTATATAATCATAACATGTAGTTCATAAGTGTACATATACTTACATGCATATAGTTATACTTACATATAAATACAAGTGTATACATTGTATACACTTGTAGTATGCTTTCATTATAATTACGTAGTTGTTATATGGCAATTGATATTAGCACTTAATAGTCACTAGTTAATTACATTTATTAGCTAGTATAAGTGCATAACTATTTATTTTAGACTTATATGTTACTATATACTTTTTTTAATAAGACTTGTATTGATTAATGTAGAGAAGAAATAGATGCTTATATAAAGAGGAATTTGTAATTGAATAAATTATTTAGAGACTTTCCATATTCTTAACATTAAAATTTTTATTTTTTGTTCCATTTTAGTTTGAACGTTGGAGTACTCCAAAAATAAATGCTATATTTTTGAATGTTTGGTGTGAACATGATCTATTATTTTGATTCTCTTATTTGCATTTTTCCATAATTAATTTGGGGCCTGAATTATAGAATATCAACTATAATTAGGGCCTTAAATATTTGTTTATGGAATAAATATTCATTAATATATATTAATTGAGTGCATTAATTAGAGAATATTGATTGTATTACTTAATAGTCACTAGTTAAATACATTAACTAGCTATATATTATGCATGTTGTACTTTTCATTAATAATTATGTAATATATAATAGTGTATAATTATATAATCATAACATGTAGTTCATAAGTGTACATATACTTACATGCATATAGTATACTTACATATAAATACAAGTGTATACACTGTATACACTTGTAGTATGCTTTCATATAATTACGTAGTTGTTATATGGCAATTGATATTAATACTTAATAGTCACTAGTTAATTACATTAATTAGCTAGTATAAGTGCATAACTATTTATTTAGACTTATATGTTACTATATACTCTTTTTTAATAAGACTTGTATTGATTAATGTAGAGAAGAAATAGATGCTTATATAAAGAGGAATTTGTAATTGAATAAATTATTTAGAGACTTTTCCATATTCTTAACATTAAAATTTTTATTTTTTGTTCCATTTTAGTTTGAACGTTGGAGTACTCCAAAAATAAATGCTATATTTTTGAATGTTTGGTGTGAACATGATCTATTATTTGATTCTCTTATTTAATACCACAAATTTGACCGTAATTTGGGACTTTAATTAGAGAATATCAACTACAATTAGGGCCTTAAATATTTGTTTATAGAATAAATATTCATTAATATATATTGATTTNGTAGTTGTTATATGGCAATTGATGTTGGTACTTAATAGTCACTAGTTAATTAATTACATTAATTAGCTAGTATAAGCGTATACTTATTTATTTAGACTTATATGTTACTATATACTTTTTTTTTAATAAGACTTGTATTGATAAATGGAGAGAAGAAATAGATACTTATAGAGAGATGAATTTGTAATTGAAAATAAATTATTTAGAGACTTTCCATATTCTTAATATTAAAAATTTTATTTTTTGTTCCATTTTAGTTTGAACGTTGGAGTACTCAAAAAATAAATGCTATATTTTTGAATGTTGGGTGTGAACAGGAGCTATTATTTGATTCTCTTATTTAATACTATCAATTTTACTGTAATTTGGGACTTTAATTAGAGAATATCGACTATATATAATTACTTATTTACCATAATTATTAATTAATTGGGTGTGGGACCAAAGCTATTATTAATTAATTATGTGTGGACCGAAGCTACGATTAATTACTTATTTACATTTTACCATAATTTGGGGCCTTAATTATAGAATATTGACTATAACTACTTATTTATATTATTTCTTTATTTTGTTACTTTTTACTTTTACTTATTCTCATAACCATATAAAATTTTATAGTTGACAAATTAATTGTAACCACAACAGTGGCCATTATGTAGAAGTTATATTTATCATCACTAGTCATACCAAATAAGTTAAAGCATCAAATGAGCTTAACCAACTACATATCCATTGTTGAAACACCCAATACAATATCTAGTTATAAAACAAAAACAGCATCAAAAACATCATTGGCTCAAAGCCATGTAAAACCTAAATGTAACAAAAAGACCCAACATAACTAATAATATTCTGAAACTTTTACAACTACTATAATAAAGTAGAGTAAGCACAAATTGCTACAATATGCTACATTATGCATTAGATTGTCGCCTAAAGTTTTCAATTATGGGCATGAATTCTGCAATCTCTCGTCTTAGTGCCGCGCGTTGTTGTTCATCTTCCTATATACAACAAACAATTATAAGATAGTTAATAAACCTAAAGGAATGTAGTATAACATAACGAACTTCAAGAAATAAATGGACTATAAGTTAACCTCTCGTTGTTGCCTCAACTCTGCTACCTCTGACTGTAGTGCCGTGCTTCGTCGATCATCTTCCTATATACAACAAACAATTATAACATAGTTGACAAAACCAAAGGAATGTAGTACAATATAACGAACTTCAAGAAATAGATGGACTATAATTTAACCTCTCGTTGCTGCCTCAACTCTGCCAACTCCAACCGTAGTGCATCAATTTCTTGTACATCTTCTGGTCTAGAGGCATGAATAGAAGATTGTGAACTACCATGACCTGGAAGGGACGAAGGGGTAGGCCCAAGTCCCAACCCACGTACACGTCCATTTCGTTCCTGACCCAAAAACTTTGAGTATGTATCATTTCGATGATACAATATGCTGCCTATTTTGGTACCCTCTTGCGAGATTATAGACTCCTGTGTTGAGGCCTCCTCCATTTGAGACTGTAACCAAGTCAAGACATGGAAAACAATAGTAAGCACATTAAACTTAGTGACGAATAAATAAAATATTAAACAACACTAGTTACTTAGTAGTATTAAATAAGACATACAACAATTTCTCCCGTCTCTGCGTTCACAGGTGTGCCATCTTTATGCTTATGTGTGGCAATAAAGACTTGGGACCTGCTTGGCGTAATTCCAATAGCTTTCCCCTAGACAATTCAAGATATCATGTTTGTAAGCAAAATCAATAACTTAAATTGTACTAATAACAAAATAACTACCATTTCGTGGGCGCGTCGCGCGAAGCTTTTTGACCCAGAAGTGTGTTTGATTATTTGCTTTGATCGGCTCTTCCGTGCCGTTTTCGCCTTATCCTACATCCACAATGTAATATTGGTAAATATTTTGTATTTTATGGTTGCCTATAGATTATTTGTATAGGGATATGTTTGGTACATGAACTTTTTCATCTTTCCAATAGTCTACAAGACTCGCAAAACGTTTGATGTCAACTTTGGATGGGTCGGCCCTTGCCACTATTTCCGCAGCAGTTAAAGAACTGCTGAAGTAAAAACTCTTCAATTCAGCCCGATAGCCCCGTAATTGCTTTGCCATATTTTGCATTACCCATTTCTTGAATATCATATCTTGGTGTTCCGGTATCAAGAACTTTTTCTACAATAAAATAAAAGCAACAATATTATTGTTTCAGTTTAACAATAGTTACAAAATATATAGAAGACATTAACGTAAAGCAGAAGTTCAATACCTGTAGTATGCTCCAGGCGTCATCCTTGTGTCTGTGAGGGACATTCCTCAAATCAGTATAATCTATAGGCATAATGTTCTTATCCCTAACAAGTGTGCCAGAGAAAAGACTAAAAGTCCCGCCCTCATTTCCGATTGGCTGGCCCAACTCATTACATTCAAGAATTATTTTTTCATCCTCCGGTAAATTCCATATGTCCGCCATGCGGGTAACACCCCGCTTCCTCTTATTGCCTGCAGTATCTGTAGAAAATAAAAATAATGTGAGAGTTTAGAATCGATTGATCCAAAAAATTAAAGAAACACAACCATGTGTCACACATACCGACAGTATTTATCTCGACAGGCATACTAAGTGTCTGCGCCGGATCCTCGCTAAGGGAAAATACCCCTAAATCATTGTTGCTAGTGTCTCTTTGGAGTGAAGGTCCCTCCCCTGTGTAATTAGGCTGTGTAGGGGCCTCAACAGGCTGCAAAGATCGTGTAGTCCTTAATCGCTTGTTCGGAGCCATATGCCTATAAAATTCAACATCATATTAGACTCATAACAACAAAGTACACAATAAACATATAAAATAATAAAAAATCACTGAAACAATTACATCATCACACTTACATGGACATATGATCATTTCAAAAGACAAAACATAACGACAACTACGCAGAGTCATTATGCCTTTCACCGTGACGAATTTCATCTCTCAAGTCCTCGGGGATATCAATTGTTTGTCCTTCTATGTCATCTCGACCCCATACGAGATTATTAGTTGCATCCTCAAGTACTCCCTCAATGTTGAGGTTAAAAGGCTCATTTTCATGATAGGCATCCACATCATTATCGTTCATGTGCCCTTGACCAACGTCATATACGTCTCTTGGTTTTGTCTTCACAGCAACAACCCAGTTCGGGGTTCTTTCATCATCAACATAATATACTTGGGAAACTTGGGAAGACATCACGAATGGATCATCAGTAATCCGCTCTCCAGTGTGTATTAGACGTGAAAAATTCACAAGGTTAAGGCCAAATTCATCCTTCTTGTAACCTCTACCCGGAGCAATGTTTGCCCAATCACACTTGAATAGTACATATCGTGATACATCATAATACTGAACCTCAATGATGCGTGTTAGTTGGCCGTAATATGAGGTGCCATCTTCAGTGGATACACAAACTCCACTATTTTGCGTTGATTTACTATTTTCGTAATCTCTAATGCGAAATAGCGTGCCATTCACAACATATCGCTTAAATTCTTGGGCCACCCTTACAGGGCCTATGGAATGAGATGTAATTTTAACACCAAGTTGATTTCTACGTGAGTCATCCATGTTGTTAACCTGATATTTGTATATTGTTCATTAGGATGAGTATAACAAGAGAAATGCTTAAAATTAAATATTGAATGTCTTATGTTATTGAACTTAAAATAACACTTACATATCCTCGGAACCAATCACAAAATTGATCTCTGTGTAACTTCTCTAAATCATACGCCGATCTTCGATCCCTACGATTTCTCATCCTTAGCTCCTCCCTGTGCATCCTAAGTTGTGGGTGGTGTCACAAATTCATGTTTTAAATACTTCTTCATAATTTAAAGGTCATTTGAAGCAAAAAAAAAAAATATATATATATATAAATGCTACTCACGTGCGGAATGGAATGAAATCATCTGAGTTGAAGAGTATATATCGATGTGCTTGAGCCCATGATTTATCATCAAGACTAAAACTCTTGACCTCTCCTCTAGCAACATCCGGGTTTCTGTGAGGTCTATTGAATACTGTTTGCGCGGATTCCAAGTAGCGCGAACAAAACGTCAGTAATTCCTCTGCTATGTACCCTTCGGCAATAGAACCTTCAGGTGCAGCTTTATTGCGCACATAACCCTTATATCGATGTAAGCACCTATATTATATGAAGTATATAAGTATCATGTCAAATAAAAATACAAAATAATATTAGATTGCGATATGATAATGGCATACCTTTCAATGGGATACATCCACCGATAGTGAACGGGTCCACCTAACTTACACTCAGTAGCCAAATGCATGAGAAGGTGAACCATCACTGTAAAAAATCCAGGTGGGAAGATCATTTCCAATTAGCACAATATGTACGGGATTCGAGACTCAAGCCGCTCCAAATCTTCTAATCGTAATGTTTTGGAACAAATCTCTCTAAAGAAGCCAGATAACTCAATCAAAGGTTCCACAACCTTCTTTGGTA
>FXXK01001213.1:96363-111986 GCA_900184695.1 Betula pendula
CATATGCAAAGACACACAAAAACATATAATCTCTTTATTATTTCTTACAACTTTTTTTTGTGCAAATTCTCCATAAGGGTGTTTCTTGTTACTCTAGAAAGTGCTATTCTAGAGTAGCATTTGGGCTTCATTGTATCCTGGGAACTATTTTGTCAAATCCCTTAGCACTAAGAAAGGGGACAAAATACGTTCTAAAGATATTGTCATTGTGATCAAGCCTTGAAGTCCTAATTATTTTATTGCTTATTTTATTGCCTTCATATTTCCTTAATTTTATTATACTTATCCAACACACTGGGCCTTAGGCGACTGCCTAAATCGCCTAGTGAAGGATAGTGCAGATCTTCCTTTAACTTGTAATTAATCTACATATTCTATGCAATCCCAATATAAGATGCAAAGCAAAGTAGAAGTGGCCAAGTGGGGATTCATATTTACTACTTCCAGAACAAAATGAACTTAAAAAAGGGAAAAGAATATACGATAATAGAGGGCAGTAATGAAAGCAAGTTGTAGTTTAATCATATTAACGTTGAAAATAAAAAAAAATAATTTAATATAGGCATTAGCTAGGCAGCGGCAAACAGTACTAGTACTGTTCCTATAGCTAGTTATAAAAAAGAGCTTTAGTTGCTAGCTGGATGTACTGATGTCTTCATAACATTAATTGCATAACATCACTTTTTGCCGATCATTGAACAACAGGATAATTAGAGACTGCGATATATTTAAGTGAAAAGAAAATAAGTAAAAGCTGCACCTGTTTGTCTTCTTCACCTTCTTCACTGACGCTGGCAGCCGGGGTATTACTCTGAAAATTCAACAATGGGATATGGCGACGGCTTGAGATCCAGGACGGCTGATCAAGAGATATATATAGCTTTAATTTGGGCTTGATTGTATTATTTATATTGTTTTTTTTAATTATAATAATTTTAAACAAATCAACCAATTTCGATATTCTAGGAGATAAGGGATCAGCTAGTTCGAAATTTCAGGAAGAGACGTGGGCACGTTTTGCTCCTTCTAACAACTTTTGATGCAAAACGCTGAGATAGATTATATCTATCCCAGCGTTTAAGCAAAATCTGTCGGCAGAAATTCAAATAAACTAGCGTTTACCCAAAACGCTGTACTATGCATTCTTTAGCAGCGTTTTGGGTTAGGCGTCGCTAAAGAGAACGCCGGCCTTCCATCCTTTTTTTTTGTAGTGATTAGTCTCCAGACCAGTAGCACTGAAGCTACTATTCATTGCAGAAATTTGTACATTTTGAATTTTTCTTTCTTTTCATTTTTTTTATATTATATTCTTTGTAAATTGCTATTTTCTTTTGTTGTCATATTATGTTTATAGTCATTTCTCTTTTGAAAAAAAAAAAAATAGATTTTTTTTTTGTTTTTGGTTTTCTGCAGAAACATTGTTTCTGGAGAACCAGGGGGATCGAGCGCCCAAAATTTGACGCTCGTTCGCCACCCTCCCAGCAGCAACAACATCAGTGTTGCTGCTGCTCTTTAATAAAACATAAAAAAATTTTTGCTCCTTTTATTTTTGTTTATAATAGTTCACTGTTTTTCTTTTGTTTTGCTTTGAGTTTTGATTTGTCAATTTAGTTTAGTTTACATTTGTTATTTACTCTTTATATATCTGTCTCTGGTTTCTGTTTCTACAGAACTAAGGCGATCGATCACCATTCTCCAGGGCAGCTTTTGTATATTTCAATTTTTTTTACATTTTGTTTTCATTATAGACTAGTCTACATTTTTGTTTTTTGTTTTTTTTCTTACATGTGTATTTATCTATAATTTTGGCAATCTGCTTCGGTTCTGGTTTCTGCCATTTTTTGTTTCTGCAGAAACAAAGCTGCTCGAGCGCCACTTTCCACCGCTCGAGCACCATGCCGCAGATGTTGTTTATTTTAATTTTGAATTTTTGTTTCTATTCAAGCACTCCCCAGTAGCAGTACTGATATTTCTATTAGCAGTACTACATTTCTTTTTTTTTTTTTTTTTTTTGTTTTTCTGTTTTTGTTATTACTTTATTTTGGTTTATGTTTTTATTTTATTTTGATTTCTATTTGTTATTTTGATTTGTGTTCTTTGTACTTTAGATTGTTTTGTTTCGCACTAAGCAGTACTGAAGCTGCTTTTAGTTTATATTTTTCTTTCGTGTGTTTTCTGTTTTTACTTTCTATTTCAGGTTCAGCTAATGCAGCTGGGCGCTTGAGCACCAACATCTGACGATCGAGCGCCACATCCTAGAGCCACGACACTGATGCCACCAAAATAGACGACGCTCGAGCCATGGATCCTGGTGATCGAGCGTCCCAACCCAGCTATGTGGCACTGAAGCCACTCCATACACTGCACGGCAGTAACTTTGAAATTTTTTTTTTATTTGTTTTTCATTTTGTGTTTCATTTTCCATTTATTGTTTTTAGTTTTTGTTTATTTTTATATTTTTAGTTTTTCCCTTGTTTTGTTTAATATTTTGCATTTCAGGATAAGTGTTCTTATATCCAAGTTTGGGGGTATGCTATGAGCCATACCTCTCCAATTAGGTTTTCCTTTATCTCTAATATTATGCTTCAATTTTATACACATTGAGGACAATGTGTGATTTAAGTTTGGAGATATGGAAAGACACTTTGCCCAATATTTTTTTTTTTTTTTAATTTTTGCAAATGTTTATGTTATTCCTTAGAATTTTGTTGATCTTTAATTTTGATTTATGGTGAGCTTAAGATGATAAGCACATGATCATGCAGTTAGAAATTCTAAATCTTTTTACTTGCTTTTGGCTTTTGAGAATTCATTTGTTTGAATTTGAAATATCACGACACATTGGCACATGGTTTGTGAGGTATGAGCCTTAATGACAACATGTTTGTTTTCAATACCTCTGATGCAATTGGATGACTTGTTAGATGGATAACCTGGACAATAAAATGATGAAAAAGAAAAGAAAAAAGAGGATGATACAGGTTAGTTTGACCTTTGTAGCCTAGTTACTCGAGTATATAAGCCCTTAGGGATGTCTCTACATCTAGTGCCCTAAAGCCACTTGGTTGAGAGTCATTGCCTAACACTCGTTATATGGGTCAAAATTAGAAAAGCCTAATGGAGCTAAGCTAATAGCTGTATAAATATAATAAAGGTCGGTAATTATTAACCATGCCTCTGGTTGTTTTTATCGGATGAGGAGTTTCAATGAATTTTGAGGTATTGAGACACTTGTGTTGGAATTATTTTGAAGCCTCATGGCTATGTGCTGATATCACTTTACACCAGTTGGAGCATATTTGGAATCTCAGTTAGCTATTTATAAGTAATTATATTTTGTAATTCCTAAAGTTGTTGTGAAGATGAGGTTTATTAGTTTAAGCTTGTGGCGACCCGATTTTCATAACGCATATATATATATAAATATATAATATATAGTTATATATATATATATATATTAAATGAAACCGCATCATCACAGTGGCGTACATGCGACAAGCCATCATTATCTCATAATATGAGCATATCACATCAGAGTAATCATAACATCGCAGCAGAAACTAAATAAATAACATTGTGAGAGTATATAACATAAGGAGCTGACACAAACTATATATAACAGCTTACATTCTAAGTACATTAACAAAAGGGCTATAAAAAATGCCACATACGGCATAGCCAAAAACATCGATCAGTTTTAACCATATAACATCATGATGTAAAACAAAAGCTAGACTACCATAGTCTATACAAAGATGCATCCGGCGTACATCGCCATCAATCATAACCTAAATACGCAGCTACTGGATCTTCATCAAGATCTTCAGTACCTGTATCAACAACATCATCTGAGCGATCATGGAGTTAACCACATTCGCCCAGGCGGTATATGAGTCCACGGTCTCAGTGGTATAAGAAATCACTAAGTTTCACAATGAGCCAATCTTTTCTTTCTGCATAGTTTACAATAACAACAGCTACATTTGGTTATAAAATGTCTATCATAAAATCATGGCGTAGCTGATGAAGTAAACACCGTAGTCATGAAATTTGTTTGGAACATACTACATATACAATCTCAAATCAATAAAAAGTGGCATAAAATTCCATAAATCATAATACATATACATTTCATCAAAACATAAAACTGTCATGCATGCTTTCATACTCATACTTTTCATATCATATCATTTTACTATCATCAGGGTATTACACCCTTCAAAAACATAACTTTTTACTTTCATCAGGACATTACATCCATTCACTTTCATCAGGACATTACATCCCTTCACTTTCATCAGGGTAGCTAACCCCTTCGCTTTCATCAGGGCTAATCACCCCTTCACTTTTCATCAGGGCTATTCGCGCCCTTCCACTTTCATCCAGGGCTTATATCACCCCCTTCGTTGAAAACATTCCACTTTTCTATCATCGGAGCATTACACTCCTTCGAAACACATTCACTTTTCTCATCATCAGGGCTAATCACCCCTTCGAAAACATTTCACCTTTCTATCATCGGAGCATTACACTCCTTCGAAAACATATCACTTTTCTATCATCAGGGCTAATCACCCCTTCGAAAATATTTTACTTTACTATAATCGGAGCATTACACTCCTTCGAAAACATATCACTTTTCTATCATCAGGGCTAGTCACCCCTTCGAAAACATTTCACTTTACTATCATCGGAGCATTACACTCATTCGAAAACATATCACTTTTCTATCATCAGGGCTATCATTCTCATGCAATAAACATCTCTTTTTCTTTCTTTTACAATCATGTAATCTTTAACATCATTTCATAAACAGATTCCATCAAACATTTCTAAACATATTCAAAGTATCAAAATATCATCATAATAAAACACTAACATAACATACGATTGGCTCGAATATAATAAAATCTTGAAAGCATAAAAATAGTATCTTTTCTCAGTGAGTAATTATACTCACCTACTCCGCTCGATGCTTAACAATTGACACTAATGACACGTCTTAATCACACAAATCTGCAATACATCATTGCATGTGATCATAAGGCATAACTCATAACTCAAAACATACTTCTATACACCAATGAGTGCTTGCAACCTCATAAGTACATAGCCCAATTGAGACCCATATCATACATGGGGCTCAAAACACAATTTAAATGCTAACAAAGTTAACCCATAGAGAATCTCTAGGATTAACTTATAAAACTCTAAGCAAAACTTAATTAACTTAGCTAACTTGAACACTTACCTTGAAGGTATGAAGCCCGGTCTTTGGAACTTCGATCCAATGCTCAAACTCCACAAATATAACAAATTCCTAGACAAATAATCAAGATTAAGCAACATGCATAAGGTGTGTAGCTGAATCTTGAGAAAGTGGACAATGGTTTGAGAATTTATCTCAAACGATCGGTGGAAACGGTAATCTAACACCGAGGAATGCGTTACCGGTGTTAGATATCACAACCCAAGCCTTAAAAGATCATTCTCTTAAGGTTTAGAGCAAACCCTAGGAGAGAGGGGAGAGCTCCAATTCGTTCCAGTTCAGAAAAATGAGAAAATGAGCTAAAAATTCGTGTTTCAGCCTATTTATATCGCATTACTGTTTACAGCGTCCGGACCTCACTGCGGACGGGCTGCAGACGGAAGGCAGCAAGGTTCGTCCGGACGCAACTGCAGACGAGCTGCAGATGACACCTACGGCCAGGAAGATTTGAACCCCAAAACGATGGAATTGAGAAAATTCATAAACTACAAAGTTGTAGAATTTTGAGTTAGCTTTCCAATGACATAAATTTTGCCTCAATCAGAGTTCTGAGTCAAAATTTATGATAATTTTAATCCAACAAGGTCAGTCTGAAATTTCTGATTTGAATGGAAAATCACAACTCCTGCGGACGATGCCTACTGGCAGGATAATTTGACCCTCAAAACGGTGTAATTGGAAAAAGTCATAAACTACAAAGTTGTAGTATTTTGAATTAGCTTTCCAATGACATAAATTTTGTTTCAATCAGAGTTTGGGATTAAAATTTATGATCATTTTAATCCAACAAGGTTATTCTGAAATTAGAGATTTGAGTGGAATAACTTCTTGAAACTTTTTCTGTGTGTTTTGTCCATTCTTCTTACTTTCAATTACTATATTACTCATGGTTATTAATTCCACTAAGTCATTTACATAAACGAGTTAATAAAATCCTCTATTCATATCTCGGATATAACAAAGCTTGCTAATGAAGTTTGAACCATGATTTTTGTGATACTCTATTCTTTTTGATAATATGATCTTGCACAATGTTTGAAGGTAACATTTCTCTTAAACCCTCACGAGACTTCACTCATTCGCTAGAGATGCCTAGGGGTTTAAAAGGCTTATTGCATGTGCTAAATGTAATTGTGTTTCCTACGACAAAAGAGGTAGAATAGTTGTTTATACTTGTTTCTTTTTATTTTTAGTTTTGTAATGCTAAGGGACTAGCATTATGTAAGTTTGGGGGTATGATAAGTGTTGAATGTTACACATTCAAACTCCCTAACTCGCATATGTTAAGCTTTTGTTTGTATTGTTATCTAATATTTTGTGGTGTTTTAGTGTTTTGTCTTATTTTTAAGTCCTAATGGAAAACCAAAGCAAATCATTGACATTAGGCTTGATGATAAATCAAGAGAAGTTGAAGTGCTGAAGAAGTGGTGAGGGATCGAGTGCCACATTTTGGGGATCGAGCGCCAGCAGTAGTCTAGCGATCGAGCACCCAATTCTAGGGATCGATCGCAATTGGGGATCGATCCCCACTTTCTGTGAATTGAGCCCCATCGGAGCTTTCAGAACGCAAAATATCTTTGACAGCAAATGACGGAAAGTTAATATCTTTAATCAAAGATTGCGGCTTGGTAGGCTATGGTGGGCACCGAAATCTTTCCTCAAAGGTGTCCTAGCCACCTAGATTCAAGATTTTTACCTTCTTCTTATCTTGTACAAAGATGTAAAGCACTCACTCTCTATAAAATGGAATACATCTGAGAGTTTGAAGAGAGTTCTGATTTTGTTGTTTAGTTTCGTTTTTATCTTAGTTTCAAATTTTCTTCCTTAAACAGTAGGTAGAACTCAACCCATAGCTCCAAAACTCCTTAGGAAATGATTTTCTCCAATTCCATAGAGATTCCCAAATCCTTTATGAGGCACTAAACCCTTTGTAGGGTTTGATGTAATTATTTCCATGGAGTTATGGGTTGATTATGTTTAGCTAGGATTTTATGCATATGTGTAATGATTGTATAAGCCTAAGGACTGATCTTCATGATATACCATTTAAGATGAAAACCTTTTTCTTGTCTATGAGAAACTCTTTTTAGTCTTGAATGAATTCTATGTTTTCATTGTCTTTGATTGAGGAAACATAGGCTATGCAATGATGCTTTTTGACATGATTTCATGTGAGTTTGATAGGGTATGCTAGGAACCACGAATCAATCCACAGCTTGGGTTAATGTAGTGTAAGTGGAAAGATTAGTGCAAACCTATGATAACTCATGCTTATTTCTTGAAATATATGTATGCTTTTAGAAGATCTTATAGTCTATGCTAGGGAACACAAGTTATCTCACATTTAGATGTTAGGTGAGTGATTGGTGCGAAACTAAGATGCATTATCATTTTCTCTTGAAAGTCTTTTCATGATGAGGTCGTCGTATGGTTGACACCCATTACGTACTCGTATTATGCATATAATGAAAATCCATGTTAGACATAATCTGTTTCTATCTGCCTTTACTGTTATCCTTTACATTTATGTCATTTACCTTCTGACCGTGAGATTGAGTTCTCCATTGACTTAGTGCTGGGGACTCAGCCTATTCACAAGGCACCTTATCGTATGGCGCCATCAGAATTGAAAGAGTTGAAGGATCAGCTTCAAGAACTATTGGACCGTGGATTTATTTGGCCTAGTGTGTCACCATGGGGCGCACCGGTATTGTTTGTGAAGTAGAAGGATGGTGCTATGCGGATATGCATAGATTATCGTGAGTTGAATAAAGTAACGATCAAGAACAAATATCCCTTATCACGGGTCAATGACTTATTGATCAACTCAAGGATGCTTCAAGCTTTTCGAAGATTGACTTGCTATCGGGATACCATCAATTGGAAGTACGCAATGAAGACTTTCCAAAAACAGCTATCCGCATTCGGTATGGCCATTATGAATTTCTGGTTATGCCATTTGGATTAACTAATGCACCTTCTGTGTTTATGGATTTGATGAACTGTGTGTTACACAAGTACTTGGATCGGTTCGTCGTTGTTTTCATTGACGACATTCTCATCTCTTCAGCAAATCACCAAGACCATGAAGAACATTTGAAGATGGTCATGGAAATTTTGAGGGAAAATAAGCTATTTGCCAAGTTCAAGAAATGTGAGTTTTGGATCCAAGAGGTGTCATTCTTGGGGCATGTTGTTTCTAAGGATGGTCTTGCAATTGATCCCAAGAAGATTGAAGCTATTGTTGAATGGGAATGACTGACTAATGTCTGAGAAATTCGTAGTTTCTTAGGCTTAGCTGGTTATTATCGGAGATTTATCAATGGCTTCTTTGCATTGTTCGGGCCTGTAACTGCCCTCACAAGGAAGAATGCCCTGTTTGTATGGAGCGATGAATGTGAAGCAAGCTTCCAAGCGCTAAAACAGAAATTGGTGTCTACACCTGTCCTTACGCTACCAATGGAATTCATTGGATATGTTGTCTACATGGATGCATCCCGTAAGGGCTTGGCGTGTGTGCTTATGCAAGATGGTAAAGTCATAGCCTATGCTTCAAGACAGTTGAAAGACCATGAGAAGAATTATCCTACACACGATTTAGAGCTAGCTGTTGTAGTTTATGCCTTGAAGATTTGGAGGCATTATCTCTATAGTGAACGATGCGAAATTCACACCGACCATCAGAGTCTCAAGTACATTTTCACAAAGAAAGATTTGAATATGAGACAGTGAAGATGGCTAAAACTGATAAAAGATTATGATAGTGAGATGTTTTACCATCCTGGTAAATCCAATGTGGTGGCTGATGCTTTGAGTAAAAAGTCTTGTAGTGCTGAAAATGAGCCAACGTCAGATATTGATCTGTTGGCACAATAGTTTGCCATTGTGCAAATTGACAAAGTATTGGTGGGAAAAGCACCTATTATGGCAGCCATGGTTGTTTAACCATTGTTGAAGTCAAAGATCAAGTAAACACAAGATAATGACTAGAGTTACAAAAAATAATTGAGGAAGCCAAAGACGATGAGACTTCAAGATTTCATGTCACCTTTGATGGGATTCTGAGGACCAAGGATGGGAGAATTGTAGTGCCTAATGATGATGAGTTGAAGAATGAAATCCTTGAGGAGGCACGCCAATCGAAGTATACCATCCATCCGGGCAATACAAAGATGTATCAAGACTTGAAGAAGAAATTTTGGTGGAGCGAAATGAAACGTTATGTGGCTAAATATGTGGCATGATGTCCTTCGTGCCAGCTTGTGAAAGCTAAACATCAGCGTCCAGCTGGGCAACTTCAACCATTAGAAGTACCTATGTGGAAATGGGATCAAGTTGCTTTGGATTTTGTTGTTGGTTTGCCTAAGGCACCTAATGGTCAAGATGCAATATGGGTGATTATTGATAGACTTACAAAAAGTGCTCATCTCCTACCGCTCAAGATCACAAATTCGATGGAAAAAAGCTTGCGAGCATGTATGTGCGGGAGATTGTCAGACTCCATGGAGTACTAACTTCTATTGTTTCGGACCGTGATGCTCGGTTCACATCTAAGTTTTGGCTGAGACTGCAAGATGCAATGGGAACCAAGTTGTGTTTTAGTACGGCATATCATCCTCAAACCGATGGGCAATCTGAGAGAACAATTCAGACTCTTGAAGATATGTTACTGTTGTGTGTGCTTGACTTTAAAGGTAATTGGATACAATATTTGCCTTTAGTTGAGTTCGCCTACAACAATAGCTACCAAGCTACAATTGGCATGGCGCCTTATGAAGCTCTATATGGAAGAAAATGCAGATCGCCTTTGTATTAGGATGATGTTGGTGAAAGTCAAATACTCGGGCCAGAAATGATACAAGACACAAAAGAGAAGGTTGCAATTATTCGAAAGCAAATGCTCAAAGCTCAAAGTAGATAGAAAAGTTACACAAATAAACACCGCCGCAAGCTAGAATTCGATGTTGAGGACCTTGTGTATCTTAAAGTATCACCAATGTGTGGTGTAGTTCGTTTTGGCAAGAAAGGAAAGCTCAGTCCACGCTATGTCGCACCTTTTCGTGTTATTGGCACTGTTGGCCCTGTAGCTTATCGAGTCGAATTACCACCCGAATTGGCTAATATTCACAATATTTTTCACGTATCGCAGCTACGAAAGTGTGTGCATGATCCACAACATGTTATTAATTATGAACCACTGGATATTCAGCCGAACTTGACTTATGAAGAGCAGCCGGTTCAGATATTGGATAGCAAAGAAGAACAGTTGGGGACAAAAGTCATCCCTCTTGTGAAGATTGTATGGAGGAATCATGATGTCGAGGAAGCTTCATGGGAGCTCGAATCGGATATGCAGACTTGATATCCACACTTGTTCATGTGATCAGGTATATTTCCTCTATATGAACTCATGTATACTTCATGTCATATGAAATGAGTTTTGAATTGCTTGTATGGGTACATGTGTGTATAAGCAATTTCGAGGACGAAATTTTCATAAGGAGGGAGGGATGTTATACTCGAGATATTGATTAGGTTTACAAACTTAATTATGCAAATGACTAAGTGAAAGTGATAACCAAGAATAGAAAGTTATTTTAGTGATTTTCCATTCGAATCAGTAATTTCAGATTGACTATGTTGGAGTAAAATGGTCATAAATTTTTACAATTCCGTCTTTTTGGTGGTCAAATCTGCATCATCCATAGAAGCGTTTCAAGAGGTTATTCCACTTGAATCAGTAATTTTAGACTGACCTATCTAGAGTAAAATGATCATAACTTTTGACTCAAAACTCCAATTGAGGTATATTTTATGTTAATGGAAAGCTAACTTAATATACTACATCTTTGTAGTTTATGACTTTTTCTAATTCCATTGTTTTGGGAGTCAAATTGGCCTAGTAGTAAGCGTCATCCGCAGCTCGTCTGAAGTTGCGTCCAGACGAACCTTGTTGCCTCTCAAACAGTAGGTTTCGTCTGCAGCCCGTCCGCAGCTAGGTCCGGACGCCGTGAACAGTAATGCGATATGTAAAGGCTGAAACACGAATTTTTCAGCTCAATTTCTCATTTTTTAAACTGGAACGAATTGGAGCTCTCCCCTCTCTCCTGAGGTTTGCTCTAAACCTTAAGAGAGTGATCTTTTAAGGCTTAGGTTATGATTTCTAACACTGGTAACGCATTCCTCGATGTTAGATTATCGTTTCCACCAATCATTTGAGGTAAATTCTCAAACTTAAGTCTATTTTCTCAAGATTGAGCTAAACATAATTTGCATGTTGCTTAATCTTGATTATTTGTCTAGGGTTTTGTTATATTTGCGGAGTTCAAGCATTGAATCGAAGTTACTTCATCCGGGTCTTCGTTCATTGTGGTAAGTGTCTAAGTTCGCTTTGTGATTTTAGTTAAGTTTTGTTATAGCATGTTAATTCCTAGTAAATTGCCATAGATTAACTCTTGTAGCTTATGGAATCATGTTATGAGTTCCATTAAGCCTTGGGTATTATGAGTTAAGTGCTTATGAGGTTATAAGCACTTGTTGATTAAGTTTTGAGCTATAGATGGTGTCTAAGACTTGCATGCAATGTGATAGTGCAGTTTCTTATGGTTTAGAGGTTGTGTTGGGGTCCAATATAAATCAAAGGGTTGAGGTGAGTAATTTCTTACTCATTGAGGACAAAATACATTTTTATGTTTTCAAGAGAGTTTTATAAATGATTAGAAGAAATATTGTTTTTAAAGCATGTTTAAGTCTATAACAAGATCGAACCATTCATATCGTTTTTGGAAATGTTTTATTATTACTTGATACTTTCAATGTTTTAAGAGATATTCAATGAGATATGATTGATATTGTGTTGTGATTTTGAAAGTGTTGAGATACTAGATTATTGATTCCTTTGATGTTTTGAGATGTTGGTTTATGATAATCGATAAATGACATGATTGTTGAGAAAAGATGTTATGATGAGATTTGAAAGTTGCATAGACATGAGCATAACATTGATGTGTGAGCATGATCATGGGCTAAGAATAAAGATAATGAAGAGGGCTGGGTTCATAAGAATGAAAGTTAAAGAAAATGGCTGGGCCCATTATGATATGATGAAAGTTATGAAAGGTGTTAGGGCTGGACCCGTTACGCACATGATATGAAAGGTGCTAGTGCTGGGCCTGTTACGCACAAGTGCTAGGGCTGGGCCCGTTACGCACCAGTGTGTGCGGTTTGCTAGGGTTGGGCCCGTTACGCAAGCTGTACACACAATGATAAGTAAAGATGAAAGTGGAAGATTAAAGCATGCATTGCATTGTTATTGATGATTTATGTGTATTGGTTTATGAGGAATTTCATACTAGATGTATTGGTATGCATAAGAGTCTCAATGGGAAAGAACTTATGTATACGTTTACAATTGGATTGCATATAATGTTTTGAGGATTTTTATTATGTGTAAGTTATGCATTAGATGGGTTATATGTATATGTATCCAAACACATTTTTGGAACATATGCATACATTTACAGATATATATAATGATTCAAAATGCTTTAAGAATGTGTTGTTTACTTCATTAGCTACACTAGGTTTGAATAAATGAAGTAATATTTTTATAACGTAAGTAGCTGTTATTGTAAACGATTACATAATAAAAAGTTTGGCTCATTGCGAAAACCTCGGAGGAATCTTCATTCATTATGAACTGTTGACTCACTCTTTCCTCTTTTCTCCACTTATGTAATCATCGATATTCTCTATGGTTGCATAGATGATGTTGATACTGCAAGTGTTGAGGATCAGGATGATGATCCAGTGGCCGCATATATGGGATACAATGTTTGAGGCGAGATACATCGGATGATATTTTGTTTAGACTGGTTTTAGTCTAGTTTTGTTGTACATCAAGTTGTTGTATATATGTAGACAGGTTGATGTATTTTGGCTATGCTGCATGTGACATTTTTGATAGCCTTCTTTGATGCATAGCACTTATGTTGTAAAACTATTTTATATAGTTTATATCAGCTCCTTATGTTATGTTACTCTCACTGGATTGTTTATTTAGTTTCCGCTGCAATGTTATGTTTACTCTAATATGATATGCTCATGTTGTGAGTTAACGTTGGCTTGTACGTATGTACGCCACTGTGATGATGCGATTTCATTTCAAAAAAAAAAATGTGTGTTATAATATTGGGTTGCCACACAACATTCTGCGTTTTATCACCCGCTACTTCTTTTGTTGGTAGATTCGTTGACATAGGCGATCCATACCGTCATAGCCAGCAGGTCTTGTTCAAGGAAGCCTGTGAATTCCACCAAGAAGTCAGCGATATCCTGCCCTCTTACTGACGTTCTCAGAAGGTATTTGATGTTGAATTCTCCTGACTCAATAGCCCACTTCACTAGTCGCCAGGAGGCGTCAGGTTTGTGCAGGACATGCCTCAACGGATGATCCGTGAGCACTTGAATGTCATGTGCTTGGAAATAGGGCCTCAATCTTCTTGTGGATGTGATTAGTGCGAACGCCAATTTTTCTACCTAAGGATACTTTAGTTCTGCTCTATGAAGGCTCTACTCATGTAATATAACGGCTGCTGCACTCCAGCGTCCTACCAGATTAGTGCTGAACTTACTGCATGGGGAGAAACAACTAGCTATAGGTAGAGTGGTTCTCCCTCAGTCATTCTGCTGAGGAGTAGGAGGCTAGACAGGTACTTCTTTAACTGTTGAAATGCTTCTTCACACTCTCCCCCCTAGAGAAAGGCATTTCGAAGAATTTTAAATAAACGTAGGCACTTATCTGTGGATTTTGAGATGAATTGGTTGAGGGCAGCGATGTGTCCCGTCAGCTATTGTAGTTGCTTGGTGTTTTGAGGTGAACTCATTTCCAGTATTGTCTCCTGATCTTTTTGGGGTTTGCTTCGATTCCCTTTTGCGAGACGAAGAACCCTAGTAACTTTCCAAATAAGACTCCAAAGGCACATTTGGGAGGGTTGAGTTTCATCCTGCACTACCTCAAAGTTCTGAAATTTTCTTTTAGATCTGTTACATGACTCTCCAGTTTCAAACTTTTGACAAGCTTATCATCCAAGTACACTTCCACATTCTAGCCAATTTGTCCTTTGAACATCGCATTACTAGCCTATGGTATGTTGCTCCCGCGTTCTTTAGCACAAAAGGCATTGCATGATAGCAGTAGAGGCCTCTATTTGTGATGAATATTATTTTCTCTTGATCCTACTCGTGCATTTGTATCTGATTGTAGCCTGAGAAAGCATCCATGAAACTGAGTAGCTTGTGGCTCGATGTGGAATCGACTAGTAGGTCTATTGAGGTAAGGGGAAGCTGTCTTTAAGGCAAGCTTTGTTCAGATCAGTGAAGTCCACATCCTCCACTCTCCATTCGGCTTCTTCACCATTACCACGTTGACTATCCAGTTAGGATAATGCACTTCCCGAATAAAACATGTTTGCAAGAGTTTTTCCACCTCTTCAGCGATCGCTCTGTTTCTCTTTGAAGCGAAGTTCATTTTCTTTTGCTTAACAGGTTTGGTTGTAGGATCGACATTAAGCCGATGCGTCATAATCACTGGGTCTACACCTGGCATGTCTTCGTGCAACCAAGTGAACACATCCTGGTTCCTTCAGAGGAAATGGATCAATTCCTCCTTCACCCCTGCTAGGAGTTGTGACCCTATCCTTATAGACCCATTAAGGGACCTGATTATCACCTCTTCTAATTCTTTGGCCAGTTCACCTTGCTTCAGGGTTCGCTCATCTAAGACTTCGACCTCTACGAATAGAGTCTCCTATGGGTTTGACCCTTTGAGCGTTGCATTGTAACATAGGCGGGCTACTTCTTAATGTCCTCGTATGAACCCGGTCCCGTGTTCGATAGGAAATTTTATCATCGGGTGGACTATGGATGGTATCGCTTTTAGCTTGTTTAAGGTCAGTCTTCCTATTATGGCGTTGTAGGTAGAGGGACGATCAATGATTATGAAATCTACGATGACCATTGCTTGCTTGGGTGTCGTCCCTGCTGCGACCGGGAGGGTTATGGCACCAAGCAATCAGACATGCTCTCCTCTGAAGCCGACGAGGGGGGAAGACATCGTGGCCACCTTTTTCTTGTCAATTCCCATCTTTTCAAAGGCTAGCAGATGTAGGAGGTCCATCGAGCTCCCGGTATCAATCATGATATAATGGAGATTATGGTTCGCCGCTGCCAATGTTACTACTAAGGCGTCATCGTGAGGCGACACTATTCCTGCTAGTCCGCATTGCTGAAGAAGAGCGGTTTCTTGCACATTGTCTTTGGAGGTCGTTCCAAAGACACTATTTCTTTGGTGCAG
>FXXK01001213.1:113029-130401 GCA_900184695.1 Betula pendula
CCTTGGCCTATGCGTTATTCACTAATGACCTGGGCTGGGTTTTATCCTAAGCCCATCTCTCCCACTTCTTTCTTTGTACAGTCTTTCCTTTGGGCCTATATTTTATTTAATTAAGACAACCTGCTTATTAAAATAATAAGCTCATGTTTAAATAAATAAAATAACATGTCCAATAAATAAATAATAGGCATGTCCATTGTTAATTTACAATAGCTTGATGAGGGACCTAAAGAGAAAAATATTTTCGGCTTCAATAGTATCTGACTATCCCGAGTCACTATTAATTACAATTAACGCCACTACATAATTGTAATTGCACACCGGAAAATATTCTTGATTAAATCAACGAAGTTCTCTTTGACATTTGTTACAAGTATGATTCCTCCATAAAGTCATTTGTAGACGAATAAGGACTGAGATACTGTCACACTATATTCTCTACCTCTTAATCCTTGCGTACCAGATTTCTATTATCTTATTATTCTTTTTCTTGTGAATGTCCACCCACTAGGTATATTTTGGAGTTAATCTTACCAAAATGCTATGATCAAAGACTTAGAGAATAACACTGAATAAAATCCTATTCAAGGGGAGACTTCATGTCCTTCTTACCAAAGAAGGATTTGGATTCCCTATTGAGAAAAACTCTACTCACGATGTTACATGTAATCACCCAATCATAACTAAGGCCTCAATCTATAATGTGTCAAAGTAAATACATTTCACATTTGAGTTTGCTTTTATCTCAGGATTTAGAATCTCAAGTATAAACAGTCTGAGAGTTATATCTTTTCTAAAAAACAGTATTTTAACAGAAAAGAAAACTCCAGGTCCGTTCAGTGTATACCACCCTATACACCTATATATCAACCCGAAGTATATGCTTCGCCTGATTAAGGTAAATCTCATAATTGATGGCATAACAGTCTTACTTAATGAATGTCCAGTTCCATCATGACTGCGAACAAATGATTTCGAAGTAAAAAGGCTTCTGGTCTTAGACCTTATGTGACAAAACCTTACTCACATGTCCTTCTCTGGACCTTCTTCTGGTATGCGAGATAATCATTAAAGGAATCATACAAAAGACTATATGTCATATGCTCAGATATATATATATATATATGTAATCAATAAACATTTATTTATTACAAATTACAAAGTCAATCATATCACAATCTTGGTGATAAGTGCTGAATGTTACACATTCAAGCCCTTTAACTTGCATGTGTTATACCTTAGTTTGTATTGTTATCTAATATTTTAGTGTGTTTTAGTGTTTGCCTTATTTTCAGGTCTTAATGAGAATTCAAAACATATCATGGACATTAAGCTTGAAGATGAGTTTTGAGAAAGTTGAAGTGCTGTTAGTTTATGGAGATCGAGCACCCATTTTCAGTGCTCGAGCACCTGACGCTCGAGCACCCACTTCTGGTGCTCGAGCACCTGACGCTCGAGCACCCAATCCTGGTGCTCGAGCGTTGTCGCAGCTTCCAAAAGCTGTAAGATCATTTTGACAGCTGTTGACGGTGGGGATATTTCTTGATCCAAAATTGCGGCTTGCCAGGACCTTGTAGGTGCCGAAATCACTCCCCAAAGGACTCCCAAACAGCTGGAACTTCGGATCTTTAGCTTGATCTTTCGTTAAGAAAGATCAAGACTAAAATCGGATATATATGTATTGCTGTCCGTGAGAGGCAGAGAGGTCCAGAACTCGTTTTTATTTTGTTCCAGCATAGTTTTTAGCTTTTCTTTTGCTTTGTTTTACTTCTGGACAGTAGGTAGAACTCTTCTCTAGCACTTGATTTCCTTGGGTATTGGTTCTCTCCAAATCAATGGAGTTTTCCAATTCCTATATGAGGAACTAAATCCATTTTAGGATTTTGATGTAACTTGATCCAAGTGCTATGGGTTGAGTAGTTTTAGTTTGGATTTTTGTATAAATGGTATGGTGATTGTATATGCATGAGGTTTTGTGCTTATTGATTATACCATTTTGAGATTAAACTTATTCTTTGTCTATGAGGAATTGAGTTGAGTTTGAATGATTTCAATGCTTTTGATGTCTTTGATTGAGAGAGTATAAGCTATATAATGATGCTTTTGACATAATTTTGTGTGAGTTTGATAGGGTATACTAGGGACCACGACTCAATCTATGTTAGTGTAACTTAGAATAGATGGAAAGAGGAGTAGGAAGCTATGATATTCTATACTTATTTCATGATTTTATGTAGGCTATTAAGAGAATTTATATCACATGCTAGGGAACACGGGTTTAATCACATGTAGAAGGTTAGGTAAGTAGCTTGTGTGTAACTATGATGCTTTATCATTTTCGATTGATAGTATTTTCTTGATGAGTTGTTGTGAGGGTTGACAACCTTTACACGCTCAAAACCATGCCTTTGTTTGAAATCCATGCTAGAACTAGTTCGCTTGTGGTATGAGGATTGAGTGAAATCAATTCCCTATACCTCCCCTACTATCTTTAGATCCATTGTGTAACTTAGTTTAAGGTTTTTTGTTATTTAGTGTAAAAACACAAACATCTCTTGTTTATGAGTTGGATTAGGTGATATTTTAGAGATTCCATTCACATACAACCGAATACAATCCCTGCGGATCGATACCCTCAATATAGACCTATCTACAAAGATTCGTGCTATTGCGAGTGTTTATAAATTTAAACTTGATTTCTAAACGCGATCACTTGGGATTTAGGGCATAATCCCCAACAATCTCCCACTTGCCCTCAATTCCAATTGGGCATGTTCCTAACTCCCATTCCCTCTAAGTGAGTTTCGAAAACCCTCTGAGGCAAAGTCTTAGTGAATGGGTCTGTTAGATTTTCTGCAAAAGGAATCTTTGCCACAACTGTATCTCCCTACGCTACCATTTCTCTGATGAGATGGTACTTGCGCTCCATGTGCTTCCCTCTCTTATGGTTTCTTGGTTCTTTGGATTGTGCAACCACTCTGCTGTGGTCGCAAAACAACGTGATGGGTGACTGCTCTATCCTCATTACTCCAAGGTCCGTTAGGAATTTCTTAAGCCAAGCTGCTTCCTTTGCCACCTCACCAGCCGCAACATATTCAGCTTCCATAGTGGAGTCTGCAATGCACGATTGCTTGACACTTTTCCAACTAATGGCTCCTTCTCCTAGAGTAAATACATACCCTGAGGTAGATTTTCGGGAATTGCGATCTAATTGGAAATAAGAATCTGTATAACCAGTATTTGTGAAATCCTCACTCTGGTAGACAAGTACATAATCTCTCGTTCTCCTAAGGTACTTAAGTATATGCTTGACTGCTACCCAATGTTGTGGTCCAGGGTTTGACTGATATCGGCTGACCATGCCAACTATGAAACATATATCAGGATATCAGGTCTAGTACATAGCATGGCATACATGAGGCTTCCCACTGTTGAAGCATAGGGAACATCCTTCATCTGCTCTACTTGATGCGGTGTTTTAGTAAGAGCAACTCCATGCCTGAAAGGTAACAAACATTTCTTGGAGTCAGCCATGCTAAACCTAGCTACGACCTTATCTATGTAAGCAGCTTGGGATAAGCCTATCATCATATTCTTGCGATCTTGCAAAAGCTTGATCCCAAGGATATAGCTTGCTTCTCCCAAGTCCTTCATATCAAACTGGTTAGATTGCCAAATTCTCACTGTTGATAATGTTCCTTCATCATTTCCCATAAGGAGGATATCATCAACATATAGCACTAAGAATGTCGCTATCGAATCCTTACACTTTTTGTACAAACATGGTTCATCAAGGTTTTGTTCAAAACCATATTGTTTGATTGTCTCATCAAACCTGATGTTCCATGACCTGGATGCTTGCTTAAGTCCATAAATGAACCTTTGCAACTTGCAAACCATATCACTTAGCTTTCTGCTATAAAGCCATATTGTTGCATCATATAGATGTCTTCGTTAAGTTGTCCATTCAAGAAGGCTGCATTGACATCCATTTGCCAAATCTCATAATCGAAATGAGTTGCAATGGCTAAGAGAATCCGAATGGATTTAAGCATGGCAACAAGTGAAAAGGTTTCCTCATAATCAATACCTTCTTTCTAAGTAAAACCCTTTGCAATTAACCTTGCTTTGAAGGTTTCAACCTTGCCATCCACTCCTCTCTTTCTCTTGTAAATCCACTTGCAACCTATAGGCTTGATACCATTAGGTGCCTTTACAAGATTCCAGACTTTGTTGGAATACATTGATTCCAAATCACTTTCCATAGCCTTGACCCATTGGTTTGCATCCACATCGTTAACTGCTTCATTGTAAGTCTTAGGATCTGATTCGTGTACATCAGGTTCATCCTCTCGGACTTCCCCTAAGAACATGAATCTATCAGGAACCCTAATAATCTTCCCATTACGACGAGGCATGATAGTATTTGGTATTGTTTCCGTAGTAACCTGTGGTGTATTAGATACTGCCACATTTTTAGGAATACTTGAAGATGACCTAGCACTTGCTTCTAACATTTCTTCTAGAACCTCCATACTCTTAGGTTTAAAATTGTTTATATATTCCTCTTCAAGAAATCTAGCATTTATGGCAACAATACTTTCTTGTTCTCAGGACTATAAAACAAATAACCTTTCGTACCTTTTGGATATCCCACAAACAAGCATATTTCGGTTTTTGAATCCAACTTATCTGCCTTTCCTTTCAGCACATGTGCTAGGCATCCCCAGACGTGGACATGTCTGACGCTGGGCTTTTGCCCTATCCACAATTCAAAGGGTGCCTTGAAAACAAATTTAGATGGTACCAAATTCAGAAGGTATGCTGCCGTTTCTAAGTTATATCCCCAAAAGGACGTTGATAGAGCAGCAAAACTCATCATAGCCCTCACCATTTCTAGTAGAGTTCTATTCCTTCTTTTTGACACACCATTTTGCTGGGGAGTACCCAGTGCAGTCAACTGGGATACTATCCCTACTTCTGATAAGTGATCCTTGAATTCTCCGAAGAAATATTCACCACCTCGGTCAGACCGAAGTGCTCTAATATGTTTACCTAATTGATTTTCTACTTCGGCCCGAAACTCTTTGAATTTCTCAAAGGATTTAGACTTTTGGCCCATAAGGTAGACATATCCATATCTTGAGTAATCATTAGTAAACGTGATGAAATACTTATATCCTCCTCTAGCCTGAGTATTCATTGGACCACATACATTAGTATGCACTAATTCTAAGGAATCTGTAGCCCTGTGCCCTTTCGCAAAAAAAGGGTTTCTTGGTCATTTTTCCTTCCAAACAGGATTCACACACTGGGTAATAATTAAAGTCCAATGGGCCCAGAAGCCCATCTCTAACCAATCTTTGAATTCTTTTGGTGTTAATATGACCAAAATGCATCCTTAGTAGAAAGAAACTTTCTCTTTAATAGTAATCTATGATAAGTAGATTCTATAACAGAATTATTAACAGTATTTTTATCAAGAGTAATAATATACAGACCAGCAACGGCTAGGGCATGGACAATAACGGATCCTTTTCCATAGCCAGGGACCGGAGGTTTCTCGTAGCCGCAGAAGCTACGACATGGGCGTTCGTTTTGATCGCTATGGTATTTTAGGGTTTCCCCCGAGCATAAGCTATTATGCATGCGCAAACATGATATGTATAAATGAATTATAGCCATTTGAAAAAAANCCTTCCGCTTGTCTTGGTCCTTAAGTGGAATTTAGGTCCAAAATATTCATTCCCTGCTTCTTTCAAGGGAAGCACTTCATCTCACTCTCGCAAAAGATCGAGGATAAGATATCAATTCCGGCTAAGGGTACCGATCCCTGGCCACCCTAATTATATAATAGGGCCCAACATCTCAAAATCTTATAGTTACAGATCGGTAAGGAAGGAACCCCAATCGCCAAGCAACAGCAATACCTACCTACCCCAGTCCATCCCTTCACCCGGATAATGACCATTTAAGCACCTCTGGTATCATAATCAAAAGAGGGATAGGCTTCCGAGAAAGAAAGATCAATATCTGCAGCGGGTTTTTATACTTGACCTTTGTGGAATCAACCATTCCCTTTCTTTATAAAAAAAACTCTTAGCCTGTAGGTTGTACGCCAGCCATACGTAGCTTGAACTGTGACGGCCACAATACTTCGCTATTGCCCATCCCCAAGACGCCTTTGGTTGAATGTTCACACCTGATCCACCGTCTGCGGTAAATAAAATATACTAACAATGTAGGCACACATTGCGCAGTCTAGTTTTCTTCGAAGCTCCCATTCTATAAAGCAGGGAAGAACTAAGGCATTGAAATCCCAGAGGTCGGGTGTTTGGGTCTGTCTCTAAAAGTTGAGTGTTGGGTTTTAAAGGCTAGACGAAGAGAAAGGTCTATCTATTTCTCCTTGATAAGTGCTAAATGTTACACATTCAAGTCCCTTAACTCGCATATGTTAAGCCTTAGTTTGCATTGTAATCTAATAGTGTGTTTTGTTTTAGTATTTATATTATTTTGTAGGGCTTAATAGAGAACACAAGCAATTCTATCAAATTCGGGCTGAAAATACATAAACTTTTGCAAAGCTGCTGACCAATGACCTTTGTGCACTCTTTTGACCATAACTTTTAGTTCAAAACTCTGATTGAGGCAAAGTCAAGGGTATTGGAAAGAGGACTCAAAAAGGAACAATTCATCAAGCAAAAGTTGAAGCATAAAATGGGTGCTCAAGTGCCCAAAACAAGGATCAAGCGCCACCAACGCTCGAGCGCCCAAAAAGTAGTGCTCGAGCGCCATCGTTTCCAGAAGCATCGCAGATCAGTTTCGTCACTAACCTTCGCGTACTGTTTTAGCCATAACTCTTAGTACAAAACTTGGATTGAGTCAAGGTTAAAGGCGTTTGAAAGAAGACTTCAAGACGCACAAATGCTATTTTATGTGAAAGATCAGATTCAGAAGTCTTGTGGGTCAAAAGTGCTTGTGAAGTTCAAGAATCTTTTGGAAGCAAAAATATCAGCAAATATCTGAAAATCTTGGGAAATTATCAACAATTGCGGCTTAAGGGATAAATGTGGGCGCCGAATTCTCTCTTCAGAGAAGTCCTAGCCCATTAAACTCAAGATTTTTCTTTGATCTGTAGGGGTAATAATATCTCAAAGCCTCTTCCTCTATAAAGAAGAACTCAGTCGAGAGAAGAAAAGAAGGCAGTGTGTTCTGTGTAGCAGTCCAGTGCATAATTTTACTTAGTTTTCTTTCATTTTTTTTTTTTGTTATGGGCAGTAGGTAGAAGCTCAATCCATAAGCTCCAAAACTCCTTAGGAAATGGGTTTCTCCAATTTCATGGAGATTTCTAAATCCTCTATGAGGAACAAAACCCTTTGTAGGGTTTGATGTAATTCTTTCTATGGGGCTATGGGTTGATTGTATTTAGCTAGGATTTTGTACAAATGGTATAATGATTGTATATGCATAAGGTTTTTGTTCTTAATGATTATACCATTTGAGATGAAAATTGTTCTTTGTCTATGAGGAATTGTTTGAGTCTTAAATGATTTCAATGCTTTTGATGTCTTTGATTGAGAAAGCATAAGATATGCAATGGTACTTNTATGAGGAACAAAACCCTTTGTAGGGTTTGTATGTAATTCTTTCTATGGGGCTATGGGTTGATTGTATTTAGCTAGGATTTTGTACAAATGGTATAATGATTGTATATGCATAAGGTTTTTGTTCTTAATGATTATACCATTTGAGATGAAAATTGTTCTTTGTCTATGAGGAATTGTTTGAGTCTTAAATGATTTCAATGCTTTTGATGTCTTTGATTGAGAAAGCATAAGATATGCAATGGTACTTGTGACATGATTTTATGTAAGTTTGATAGGGTATGCTAGGGACCACGACTCAATCTACACTTATAATAACTTAGAATAGGTGGAAAGTGGAGTGGAAAGCTATGATACTTTATGCTTATGTCATGAAATTGTGTAGGTTATTGAGAGAACTTATATCGCATGCTAGGAAACACGAGTTATATCACATGTAGGGTGTGAGGTGAGTGGCTAGTGCAAAACTATGATGCTTTATTATTTTCTTTTGATAGTATTTTCATGTTGAGATCGTTGTAAGGATTGACAACCTTTACACGCACGTATTATGCTTTTGTTAAAAATCCCAAGTTAGATACAATCTGCGTTCTACCTTTATCTTTATTTTACATGTCATTTACATTTATGTCATTTACACTTAATGTCATTTACATTTACGTCATTTACATTTATGTCATTTATGTTTATGTTATTTATGTTTAAGTCATTTACATTCATGTCGTTTAAAGTTTAAAAACCAAAAACATCTTTCTTTTCATGAGTTCAGCTAGAGAAAATCTCGAAAACTTGACAAACCAACCATCACAGTTCCTGTGGACGATACCTTCTTTTAGAGCTATCCTACAAGGATACGATTTATCGCGAGCGGTTAATTATAAATTTTAAAATCGGTAGCGCTCCGCGACTATCACTCCTGTTGGTATTTTCATGACATAACCATTAGTAAACTTACCATACTCAAACCCAGTTTCTCTCCACTTGGACCAATCCGCCCGCTCGGTTTCTTGTATTTAAAGTGATTCGTGTATCTACTCCAATGATACTATTGCTCTGTACCATTATGGGTGTATGGATACAAGTTATGCCTTGGAATGAAAGACAATTCTAAATCTGCTTTGTTTACGAACAAGGAAAATCTTATAGGTGAAGCAAATCAAACCTATTTTCAGGGCAGGCTCCGGCTCAGGAGCCAGGGGGGAGGTTGAGATCGAGAAGCGGTTGGTTCGAAGGGCCGACACCGCTTCCGATGGAAAATTCAATTCGCTAAATAGCAGATCGATCCTTTTTCAATTGGGTACGGCTCATATTGTTGATTCCTAGGCGTAGTGCTTCTTCCCCTATGCTGCCTATTGGTACTAGTGGAGTAGGGTTGACCTAACCCATAGGTGTAACCTTCCGTCAATACTAGAATCTACAATTGAAGCATCTGAGGCTGCATAATTGGGGAGCAGGGGAACGGTGTAGTAGACTCTCATCAAACCCAATATACGTATAATCAGTTTTATGTGTAGATTGAAGTGCGCGGTAGATCTTTAGCAACAGCTTTCTAAAGCTCAATCTGTTGCTTGTTTTTAACGCGCACTACGGCTTTTCTTCCTCTCCCTATAGGATTGTTGTTTGATTTTGATTTTATTCATGAAAATTATCTATAAAAATAGATAGATATAATATTGCCCATGAGATAAAAAAACTGTTTCAAGATAAAAAACAACAAAAGCTAGAGCAAACATATAATACAAAAATATTCCCTCATGCCCTCTTTTTTGGGCTAAACCTCTCACAAAGTAGAATGAATTGGGAGTCTATCCCTTTAACTGTGGAGGCCGCTAGGGGTAAAGATGGCAGAGAACGTATTTCCAAGATATGATAGTAGGAGTCCCTGCTTATGGCACTATCTTGACGTTAAGACGAAGATGGAGGGTTCTTGGAGATACCATTGTTTATGGTACAGAAGTCCTATAAAAATGGGAAATGCCCTACCTTTGAGGTAAAGTAGTCTTTACTTAACTCAACTGAAACACGATGCCCTAGCATTAATTGGGGAGCAGGGGAACGGTGTAGTAGACTCTCATCAGACCTAATATACGTATAATCGGTTTTATGTGTAGATTGAAGTGCGCGATAGATCTTTAGCAACGGCTTTCTAAAGCTCAATCTGTTGCTTGTTCTAACGCGCACTACGGCTTTTCTTCCTCTCCCTATAGGATTGCTGTTTGATTTTTGATTTTATTCATGAAAATTATCTATAAAAATAGATAGATATAATATTGCCCATGGATAAAGAAAAACTGTTTCAACATAAAAAACAACAAAAACTAGAGCAAACATATAATACAAAAATATTCCCTCCTGCCCTCTTTTTTGGGCTGAACCTTGAGTCAGATGGTATTTAAGGAACTTCATTTTCCAAGGTGGATTGGTGTTCACTAAAGACCATATGATTAAGTCTAGCGGTCTAGAGGTAAGAAAAGAGTAGTCCAATAAAAAAAGGGTCAAACCTTCTCGGTCCACTTGATTCGGGGCAGCTCCTCGGCTAGCCCATTTTTATTTGTAAGAGGTGGTAGACATCCAGGGATAGGAATTGCTCCTTTCGGTCGGTTCCTTGGCCGAGGGGGTCCTGTCATCATGGGTAGCCCTGCTATTTTATTGCCCTACTTCTTTCTTTTCTGGTAGCTAGTCAGTCTATGATTGTGAGCTTCCCCCAAGCTTAGAGGATTAGAGCACGTGGCTACGAACCACGGTGTCGGGGGTTCGAATCCCTCATCGCCCACAACCGGCCAAAAAGGGAAGGGCCTTTTCCGACAGCGCCCCTAAGGCCCCTCGGTCCTCCTTCGGATAAGGTTTTTGAGGCTCCTCTTACCCAAGCTGGTCCATCCAAAGACCTAGGTACCGGACGCCTTCGGCATCCAGGGGTCGCGGACCGACCATAGAACCCTGTTCAATAAGTGGGATGCATTAGCTGTCTGTTCTAAGGTTGGGCGGTAAGGGTCGGAGAAGGGCAATCACTCATTCTTAAAAGCAGCATTCTTAAGACCAAAGAGTCGGGCGGAAAAAAAGGCTTCAACGCTCCCCAAGACAATAGAGCCATCCTTGATATACCTCAGAACGTTACATTTTTATTACCACGAGATATATTGGTGGCTACGAATCATTTAATTGGAATGAAATTTGGAATGGGTACACTTGACGATATGAATCATTTGAAAAATAAACGTATTCACTGGATTCGGAATAAAGATATGGGCAACTGGACCGAGATAGCTCAGCTTAATGGCTTCTATCGGCACCAGATCCCTAGTATTCTCCAATTGCTGCTAATGAAGGGTCCACCAATTGATATGAAAATGCACCTTCCCTTCGGATGGGACAAGATGCGCAAGCAAGTCTATCAGAACGAGATACTGATACAAATACCATCGGGGTAAGCCAATGGGATACCAAAGGGGTAAGGCAATCCAATAGAGAGATGCCGTTCTTTTGTGCTCGATAATTGGTTAGACCAAATAGGAATAGAAAAGAAATTCATTGGTTGTTACAATCTATGTTTGGGGGATGTCTTGGCTTTGTGATTGACAGATATAGATTCATCTCCACCCTTCGCGGGGCTCTCCTTTTAGTAAGAATTTGTGCATGAGCTACTTAGTGGTTAGCCGAGCTAGTTACTCACTCCATGGCATGATGGGAAAAGCCCTCTTCTGATGGTTGAGCGGGTAAAGCCCTTATGCTTGAAAAGAGTGAACCGGGCGTAGCGTAGAGGCTGCCAAGAGAGCTTTAAACCTCTATCTTACACCTATTGGTATTGGCAGGAGATGTAAAACTTCCTTTCGGGTTATTGGCCTCTAGAACAAAAGTCATAGGATGCTAGCTAGATCGATTGGTAGATTAGAGGTCTTCCGTGTAGCCTCTTGCTCCTTATCTCAGACAGAGCACAACGGGTAAGGAAAGTGATGTTAGGTCGGAGTGTCTTTTTCTTCAGGGAGAGGCTCGTCGAGCAGCATTTGGAGATTTCATTATCCGAGAGTGGGACAAAGTCTTTCTTTTCTTTTTTCATTCTTAAAAAAAAGTATCCGCATTTAGTCTCCTAACTCGGACAAGAGTAACTTATTTACTTGTGGGGTAGCCGAGAGCATCAAGGGGCATATGCTAGACATTCTGGGCTACAGGGAAGGAGTTTTGCCTATCAGGTACCTTGGAGTCCCTCTTATTTTCTCAAGGCTACTCTGCCTTAGTAGAGAGAATGGTGACCAGAGTGAGGAGCTGGACATGCAGGGTTCTCTCCTATGCAGGCAGACTCTAGCTGGTAAATTCGGTTCTCTTTGCTATTCAAACAAGCAACGGCCGAGCAGCAAGAAAACGGATGCGCGTTGCTAATGCGCAACGGCTTTCTAAAGCTCAAGAAAACAGGAAGTAGTGCTCTCTGCCCTTCCTTGTTATACCGTTGCTTGTTGGTTAGTCCTTATGCAAAAATTTGCACAGGAAGGCTACATCCTAACAGCAGGAAAGAGATTCTATTACCAGTAATCATCTAGCTACATGGACTTCCATCTGTGCCTTCGCTTGATGGATTTATGAGTTTTTACGAACTAACTCACCAAGGGATTGAACTTCCATCGTAGTAACCGTAGTTGGGTTCCGAAAGAAGGAAATACCATGTTAGTAGGTAGCTAGGAACATCAATAGGGAAAGCAAGAAGCCTTAGAGAGCTTCCAGGCAAGGAAAGGAAGGGAAGCTAGGTCCCTAAGGGCAATCTTGGGGTTTTTCAATCAAGGACGTACGCACAGGAAGGATACTCATGGAAGGACTTCAGAAAATGCCCCTTTAGCCCACTCTCTTTTATGGAAATCCTAACAAAACCAAACGCACACCTACTCTCTTATTTAGAACCAGCAAGGCGCTTTGCTCGGTCGGAGATAGAAGGCTACTTCCCTGCCCTGAGAGGAGGTATCGGAGACAAAGACTCGAAATCATGACATTGTAGGTGCTTGCGATGGGACGGATGCGACTTCCCTCAGTTGGTTTGGGTGGCATAGCCCATTGCAGAAGTCCCCCCTCTATTGTACTGCAATTGGTGCATTGGTCTTTGCAGCGTTAATGCTTTTTGCTGGTTGGTTCAATTACCACAAAGCTGCTCCAAAATTGGCTTGGTTCCAAGATGTAGAATCTATGTTGAATCACCATTTATCATGCTGTGGAAGCTTTTATTCGAGGGGGTGCTCTTGGACCAGTAAATATCGCTTATTCTACTTCCTTTAGTAATAAAAACCTTTGGGAGCTCATATCCGAATTATGAAACTCAGAGGGATGGAGTAGCTCGACTGACAAGGAGAGGGATAAAAACCTTCTCCCCTGGAACAAACTAGATCCAGAGTGAAGACTTCACTTAGGGAGATACCTAGAAGGAGGTCCTAACATATTCTTGACTCCTAGAACCCTAGGGTTGGGGACCCGTTATCTCAACTTCTAGTATAGAACCCGGATGGATATAATGCTCTATTCTTTAAGAAACAACAACGAACAAGCGCGCTAGCGCGAAAGCCGTAGTGCGCGTTAGAACAAGCAAGGGATTGAGCTGCTCGAGTCCTACCATGATCCCCTCCCAAGCAAGCGTGCTGCTCGTGGTCTATTCACCCCTTCCCTCGAAGTCACTAGCCCCCCCTAACTCCTGACATTTCGTAGTTAGCTGTCCCATTGGCGAAGCGATCGACCCCTTCATAGGATATCCGTGCTACTCCGAACACTTCCTAAGCAAAGTGAAGAGTTATGCATAAGATGATTTCGAAATTTGCACTGATGACACGTGCATGGGAACAACGAGTTAGAGGAATATCCTGTGTTCGCCATGGCAACAACGTGAATAGGAGGAATTGAAGAAACCAATAGAGGCACCTGCGCAATAGGGATAATCATGATATCTGGTGGAATAGAAGGCCACGATAGCCATCATACATGCTAGAGGGCGGTCGGATACCCATTAAGACACTTCTCGGAAACCGAGGAAATATCCAATTCCGATCCTGGGTAGGATTCACCATCCGCTAGACATACCACATAAGCCAACAGTAGTATGAATGGGACAAGAACCATTCGACCTCTTTGAGGAAAAGGCCTTACACACGGGGGCACTAGCTGATCCCGCCGATAGGAGTATTGCAAAGGAATGTATCTTTCTCCTACGAGCTAGGTCTAATTTGTACAAAGAAAGGAGTCAACAATTCGTACAAGGATAGCCATGGTTGGAAAGAAGGGTTTCACGTTCTTTCGGGTGGGTTAGTGCTTATCTGTTCGGGCAGAGGCGGACAATGAAAAGACAGAAATTCCCTTTCTTCTTCCCTTCCCCTTGATCTGACTAATTGGGTTCCCTAAACGATCACTCGGTTCTCCTTAAACCCCTTAGGATGAACCTAACTTGAACGATCTTCTTGCCATCTTTCTATCCTTACATTATGAGGGAACAATCATTTCACAATCTTCAATCCTTCTTTTCTCTTTTCCTGTCTTTCTTTTCCTTTCCTTTGATTCTCTTTCCTCAAAGAGGTAGGTAGGCCAGCGGTACATAGATCTCAGAAAAAAGTAGATTGGTGAACCGACTTTCTTACGTAGAAGATAGACTTTGGCTGGCCTGTATAAATTCTTCCGAAGACAAGGTTTTCAGTCAATAGGAAGAAAATGTGGAGTTTTTTCTAAAGTAGACCAGTTGCGAGAACTCGCATTTCCTACTCTATCAAAAGGTAAAATAATTTTGTTTGACAAGCAGCAGTAGATTCGCATCTATGACCAACCTACTCCTCTATGTCGTGCTTTGAAGAAGGAGCTTAGCTTACATCTGAAGGAAATGTTGATAAGTGTTGAATGTTATACATTCAAACTCCCTAACTCGCATATGTTAAACCTTAGTTTGTATTATTATTTAATATTTCTATTGTGTTTTAGTGTTGTCTTATCTTTTAGGTCTTAAATGAAAACACATGCAAATCTTAAACATTGAGCCTAAAAAGACATCAAAGGAGAGCTGAGGAGCAGAAAGAAAAGATCAGGGATCGATCGAACAGAGTGGGGATCGATCGTAGCTTGGGATCAATCGTAGAATACTTGGATCGATCGTAGCCTGGGATCGATCGTAGCACCCTGGGATCGATCCCTATCGGAGCTTCCAGAACGTGAATAGATATTTGACAGCTAATAGCGGTGGGGATCTTTCTTGGTCCAAAGTTGCGGCTTGCCAGCACATTGTGGGCACCGAAATCATCTCTCAGAAGACTCCCAACAGCTGGAACCTTAGATTTTTGGCTTGATCTTTCCTTAAGAAAGATCAAAGCCTCTTTTCTCTGTATAGTGTATTTTTGGTCCAAGAATGGACAGTAGCTTAGTTTAGTTTTCATTTGAGAATCACTTTTAGCTTTCTTTTGCTTTGTTTAGTTGCTGGACAGTAGGTAAAACACATCTCTTAGCACTTAATCTCCTTAGGAAGTGGCTCTCTCCAATTCAATGGAGATTTCCATTTTCCACATGAGGAACTAAACCTTTTATAAGGTTTTGATGGATTCCATTCCAAGTGCTATGGGTTGATCATGTTTAGCTAGGATCTTACTCATTTTGTATAATGGTTGTGTAGCCAAAGATATTGTTCTTCATGTGTTATCAATTTGAGTAATATTATCTTTTCTTGTCTATGAGAAAGTGTGTTGCTTGATTGACTACTTAGGCTATACAATGATACTTTTTGACATGATTTATGAGGGTTTAATGGGGTATGCTAGGGACTACGATTCAATCCACATGTAGTTTAATTTAGTTAAGTGGAAAGTTTAGTGGAAACGTAAGATGCCTCATGCTTTTCCCATAGGATTGTGTAAGCTTTGAGAAAGGTTCATATTGCATGCTAGGGAGCTTCAATTATCTCATATTTAGATGATTAGGTGGGTGGTTTGAGTGTAACTAAGATGCTTTATTATTTCCTTTTTAAAGTACTTTCTTGAAGAGTAGTTGTAAGGGTTGACACCCTTTGCACTCTCACTTTATACTTATGTCAAAAAGATCCATGCTAGATGTAGTTCACTTGAAGTATGAGGATTGGATGAAGTCAAATCCTTATACTCTCCCTACTCCCCTTTATCTTTAGTTAATTGTTGCTACTTTAAATTGATTAGTTGTTGAGAATATCAAAACCCTTCATTTTGATAAGTTGAGCTGGAAGTGATCTTGAGAATTTCATAACAAGCAACGAATACAATCTCTGCGGATCGATACGCTCCTTTAAAGCTATCCTACAAGGATTTGATCTAACACGAGTGGTTTTATAAAATTTTAAAGTTGTGCGCACTCGCGTATCAAATGTATAGCAATTCTTGAGTGGCAAGGCAGCGGTGGCTAAGCCACTAGCTAAAGTAGAGTAGTGGAGAAATCCCGTCGTAGGACCTCGGGCGATACTTATAACACGCTTCAGTCCGGGACAGCCCATCCTTGTACGGAGGGAACCTTCAAAGGGACCCCAAACCACCGAACAACGAGGGCTCACTACCTTCACTTAGGATGCACCGGTCTCAACGGCGGGATTGAGTACCCGGATTGAATCAGAGTTCAGGGCGGGCTAATGAATTTGAAAGAAATTGTATTGAGAAGTAATCTTTATGGAATTCGTGGCGCGTCTATTTGTGTCAAGGGTCCCTGATCCATACTCGACTCCTATATGTAGAAGCCTTTGTAGACCACTACCAAATCAAGAGGGTCTTGATTCCTCTTCAGTTTTCTATTGAGGTCTATCCTGTAGAGGTACTCAAATTGGGAGGAAGAGATATGACAAGACGGATTCAACCTCTGAATCTGCTTCCGCTGTAATTGTGAAACGGTTCGTGTTCCTTAGCATGGCCTATAAAATCTCCTAATAAGCATACACAAATTTCAAGAAATAAGCATGAGTCATCTTAGGTTTGCACTAATCTTTCCACTTACATTAAACTACACTAAGATGTAGATTGATTCGTGTTCCCTAGCATAGCTCATCAAACTCATTTGAATTTATGTCAAAAAGAATTATTGCATAGCCATTGTTCCCACAATCACAGAAAACTTTCTCATAGACAGGATAGGATTTTATCATAAATACATATAAATATGAAGAACGATTTACAAAAGTTTTGCAATTGCAATCTTCTAGGCTATACAATCATTATACGTATGCATAAAATCCTAAGGCAAACACAATCAACCCATAGCACTTGAAAAGAATTACATCATCAAAACCCTATAGAAGGATTAGTTACTCATGAAGGATTTGGGAATCTTCATTGAAGAGCAAAAAATCATTTCTAGAGTTTAAGAGCTATGGGTACAGCTTCTACCTACTGCCAAAGCACTAAAGTATTGAAAACTATGCTAAAAATTAAATTAAAAACCAATTGAGAACTCTTTGCCAACTCCTGGATCAATTTCCATTTTATAGAGGAAGAGGATTTCAGATCTTTTTACAAGATAAGGAGAAAGGAAAAATCTTCAGTCAAGTGAACTTGGATATCTCAGAAGTGATAGTCGGCGCCTACAATCGCCTACTAAGCGCCAATCTAACTTTGATTAATTTTATTAACTTTTCGTCGTTTGCTGTCTTCAGATATTTACGTTTCTGGAAAGTTCAATGGCGATCGATCCTCAGCTTTTGGCCTCTTGATCGCCAGCTGCGATTGATCCAATATTTTGGCGCTTGATCCAAGCTGCGGATCAATCCACAAAATGTGGTGGTGCTCGATCCACTTGACACTCTTCAGCTCTTTA
>FXXK01001214.1:19559-49165 GCA_900184695.1 Betula pendula
GGGGGAAATTACCAAATTACCCCCAAAATTCTTGACCTAGATTTTTATTGTCGCCTATGTGAGAGAATCGGACATAGTAGATGCCAATACAATTGATTTTACGGATCAATTTCCTAGAGGGAGACATCTCTTTCTTTAATTTCTCTGATCTTCATCAACTTACCGTAATTGACCTTGGGGCCAATAACTTCGATCTCAACTCAGGTAACTTGCCAATAAGCCTCTTCTCATGAAAGTCCCTGATTGCAATTCGGCTAGTCCAAAATCAACTAGAGGGACAAATCCTACCCAAGGTGCTTCAATTGAAATCCTTGATGGTAGGAGAGGAACTATTTCATGGAAAAGTGTCATAGAAACACTTATAACTTTCTCAACTATGGAGACAGTGTATAGCTTGTTGTGAGGCTACGTGTTAGGATGCATGACTTCAGAATTTTATCTTAGGAATGGGTATTCTAGATGCCATTGTGATGTTGCTCGAGATATTTTGTGTAATTCTGCAATAGTTTCTTTCTCTCGGAACACTAGGAGCTCTTTGCGATCCAAGAAAATTGACAAAAAAATATTTCTTTGTTAGAGAGAGTTACCTGAATCTAACATTTGTGTTGTGTATATTCTCACATGACATATGTTGGTGGACCCACCGACCAAAGGTTTTGGCTCTTAGAGTGTTTTAGGAGCATGCGCCTCATTTAGGGTTGCTGAGTCTTTTGTTCTAGTGAGTTAGTGAGAGTTATGTGTTTTTGTGTATATCGTGAGTATTATGTGTTGCCATATATTGTTTTGCGCGCATTTGTATTAACTATGGCATTAATGTTGTGATACGAGACATTGTGTGTGAGTGTCTTGGTGAGACATGTGTATTAGTCTCAATGGGCTTCATGTGAATAAATAGTGATCACTATATGTGTTTTTTGTGTCTTCTACTTGCATTCTATTTGCTTGCATCACATGATTGTAAGTACTTGTTATGTGTCATGCATCCTATCAATGTATTCTTAACTTGTCACTTGCAAATACTTTTGGATCAAGCTGTGTTTTGGGATACTTATCTGTTTATGTTTTGTGGTCAAATGACTTATGCTATCCAAGTAGGAGATTGTTAGATTTATTCCTTTAGGGTGGACTAGCATAGTCATTTGTTTAGTTTTACCCCATAATGGGATGAGCCAATTTTTCGTGAACACATGAGGAAGCTTTTACTCTCACCTTATATATAAGTAAAGTTGGTCCATTAGACTTCATTCAATCAATATGTAAAAATTAGGATTGAGAGTAATAGTTTCTTTACACACAAAACTACTATTTTCTTTTGTATTTTTTGGGCATTTACAAGAGATGGATCATACAGATATTGGAAGCTAAACTTGGATTATAGTGGAGGTATGTCGTTTCCATACCTAGTTTATGCATGCTATGGAGAAAGAACAAATATATTATTAAATTATTTTAACAAATAAGACTTGGTGAACTCGAATACTTTTCCATGAAATTAATCATGTCCCCACTGGGCCTAGCAATTTGCGAAAAGTTGACCTGTACATACAACTATCACTTGACATGGCTATATATATACTTGCCATTTTCACTTCAGCATGATTCCTTTCAGACTTTCTTGAAATTATGCGTTCTTCAAGCTTTTTCCCACTTTGATTTGACTTGGTGTTTTAAGCTTCGACTATGACTTTAAAGTTGCGGTCTGTTTTGGATACCCAATTAGTAAACAAAAAAATAAAATATGTTTGATTTGTTCTACACTTTGACTATGACTTTAAAGTTACGGTCTGTTTTGGATACCAAATTAGTCCACACAAAAATCAAACATGTTTGATTGATTAGACGTTTGACAATCTATGCAAGATCTTTACTCTTTAACCATAACAATTCCTCGATCGTTATATATATATACTTGCAATTTGGGCAAACTTAATTAAAGAATCATTTATCTCTTTCTTCTTCTGAGACCTTCATTCCTTTGGCCCAAAAAGACAGGTACTAATTTATTAGGCTTCTTCTGGTGTGAGTTATCAAACAAGAACCATGCAAGACTCGATACCTCATCATCTCCTCTTCACCTTGTTCTTCTTAGGCATTTTCTCTGCAAGCCATGCATGCAACCAAATAGAGCATGATTCTTTGTTGTCCTTACCCTTCAATACGTCTTCTCCTCCTTTAAATTGGTCTTCTGTTGATTGTTGCCTCTGGGAAGGTATTTATTGTGATCAAAAAGGTCAAGTCACCCATATTTGGTTACCTTATAAAGGACTCAAAGGGAGTATGTCTCCCTCTCTTGGGAACCTCACATATCTCTCTCACCTCAATCTCTCCCACAATTCACTTTCGGGTTCTCTACCCTAAGATTCTTTTCGTCTTGAATCGACTCAAGGTCCTTGATTTGAGCTACAACCATCTATTTGGAGATAGTTGGAGATACTGAAGATACATTTGACTGGCCTGACTCCATTCAAATAGGTTGACATATCTAGCAATCACTTCAATGGGATATCCAATCTTCATTTCTTCAAAGACATGGAGGTTGGTCGAGCTCAACGTTAGCAATAATAGTTTCACGGGCCCGATTCCGTCCTCTCCTTGCATCAATTCTTCCTTTGTCAAGCTCCTCGATTTCTATATAATGATCATAGTGGCCAAGTTCCTTGGGGACTAGGGGCATGTTCCAAACTGAAGGTTTTTCGGGCAGGTTTTAACTCTCTCTCTGGGCTACTTCCTCATGATATATACAGTGCCACAAGGTTAGAAGAAATCTCCTTACCTTCTAATTATCTTTCAGGACCCATTAGCAATGACATTGTGAACCTTACCAAAATCACCAACGTTGATTTGTATGGCAATAAATTGAGTGGAATGGTTCCTATGAATATTGGAAAGCTCTCAAACTTAAAGTACTTACTCCTTGATTTGAACTCCTTAATAGGTTCTCTACCCCCATCTTTGGTGAATTGCACAAATCTCACAAAATTGATTTTACGAGACAATTTCCTTGAAGGAGATATCTCTGCCTTTAATTTCTCCAGTCTTCATCAGCTTACCATAATTGATTTGGGGATTAATCATTTCTCCGGTAATTTGCCAATAAGCCTTTATTCATGCAAGTCCCTAGTAGCACTTCGACTTGCCTACAACAAACTAGAAGGGCAAATAGTACCTGAGGTGGTTCAGTTGAAATTCTTATCCTTCCTTTCACTTTCTTACAATAGGCTAACCAACATCACAGGGGCAATCAAGATTCTGATGCGTTGCAAGACACTTAGTATAGCCATGCTTGGAGGAAATTTTTTACACGAGGCAATGCCAAGTGATGACAGTATAGTTGGTTCTAATGGATTCGAAAATGTCAGAGTTCTAGGTCTTGGTGAGTGCCAACTGACAGGTCAATTGCCTTTATGGCTATCTAAACTTAAGAAACTAGAAGTTCTACATCTAGTTTCTAATCGTATCACAGGCTCAATTCCAGGTTGGTTAGCAACTCTTCCGAAACTCTTCTATTTACATTTGTCTCATAACCTCATTTCAGGCGAATTTCCCAAGGAACTTTGTACAATGCCAGCATTAGTATCAATAGAGGCTTTAGGACAAAATAGTTATTTGAATTTACCAATTTTAGGAAGAAAAAATGGAAGCTTTGCTCAGTTCAATGTTCTGTCGAATGTGCAACCAACAATATTTGTTGCAAACAACAGTCTCCATGGCAACATTCCCATTGAAATCAGTCATTTGAAGCTGCTTAATCAACTGGATTTTAGTCATAATAGTTTTTCAGGCAACATTCCAGACCAAATATCCGAGCTTACAAATCTGGAAAGATTGGACCTCTCTGCAAATCAGTTGTTGGGTGAAATACCAGCATCACTAACTAGTTTGCATTTCTTGTCTCATTTTAGTGTTGCATACAATAATTTACATGGACCAATACCATCAGGCACTCAGCTCCAGAGCTTTGGTGCCTCTGCGTATGAGGGCAATCCTGGACTTTGTGGCCTCCCACTTCCAGAGTGTGCCCATATTGTTAGCAGCAACGCAGACAAGGACATTCAAAATGAGGAAGATATGCTTGGAATGCCATGGTTTCCAGTTTGTGTGGTTCTCGGCTTTATTGTAGGATTTTGGGGCATTTGTGGCCCTTTACTTTTTAGCTATAAGTGGAGAGTTGCATATTTCCAATTTTTGGATAACATAAAAGATAAGTTCTATGTCAAACTCTTAGTGTTGTTGGCTAGATTGCACGGAAGGTTATGAGTGTATAATCTTCGTTCTTGTCCCTCTAGAGTCTGTTATCAATTTGGTTTCTCAAGTTTCAATTGGAATAATTTAGTTCTCATTCGCAAAATCTGATCTCTCTCTCTATCTCTTCGATAGTACAAGCAAGTCTATATACTTGATTTACACCTATTTTAGACCATACATAGAACAATTATATTTTTTGCTACACACTGTTGTAAACTTTCAGAGCACATTAACAACGATAAGAATGTACGAAGTTTCTCACAACACATTATAAAGCTTATCTTCCCATCATATCAGTCGATGGAGTGACACAAACCTCATATATAACTTACTATTGAAAAACAGCTTGTAAGAAAAGGGTATCTAAGACCTTATATACACATGGTTTAGATTATACTTAACAAATGTGGAACACTTAAGATCATAACATACAATCACGCTTTATAACCAACATCCACGACGGCTTTCTTTATCGACATTGACCCGATTGTATCAATTTCTCGTTTAACAGCTTCACTCATCTATTAGTATTCAATGATTTAACATTATACCCATACATAATACTAAGACATTTTAATCTAGCCTATAGGTCACTTTATTTGGAAACTTGACCACAAAGTCGCAACCTATTTGATCCCATACTCGACTAGTTGCATTTGATCTCATACTTGATATGATGGCTACTTTGATACTAAATGATACAAACTTCATGTAAAAATTACCTTTGAAAACCTACTTGCAAGGCTATGGGTACCCAATAGCTTACATACGCATGATTAAAATTAATTAAAGAAGAAAAACCACACCCTTTAAAAATAATCACAACAATAATTTGGTGACAAAATGAAAACCTTTTGAAAAATTCTTTAAAAGTAAAACCACTCCGGGTAACCAAATCTAGAACACCAATATACTATAGATGATAAATAATATAATTAGCTTATATTTACAAAACCTTTACAAATAGACCTGACTTGTATATATTCAAACAAACAACCTGATTGTTTTCTTCCGCAATAGCTCCAGATTTTTTCCGCCATTCTTCTACTTTATTTGCTCTACAAGTTCATTAGGCGACTTAGGCGGTCGCCTAAGCCCCCATTGGAAGAAGGCCCCAATATTGGTGACACCATGAACTATATATTTTAAAAAAAAAAAAAAAAATATTGAGGCCCAATTATAGTGTAGTAACGATTTTTGCTAAAAAAAAAAAAAAAGTGCATTCTCTTCTTTGGGAAACTTAACTCCCACGAAAAAATCAGCGCCTAAGGCCCAAAAACATAATTATTTTGCTAAAAAAAGTTCGAAGTCCCCATGCACCTAAAAAAACCAACCATCATGCCAAAACACAACGATTTTCTTAAATAAATAAATATATTGCATTATATCTTCTTGGGGAGACTCTAGAACTCCCATATAAAAAAGGAAAAAATACAAAATTGATCCATATGGTTAACCTAAATTACAGATCACTCTCTATGGTATAAGAAAAAACTCTGAGGTCCCTGTGATTGGTCAAAATAACAAATCACTCTTTAAAACAAATTTCTGTCAATCATTTTAACAGAAATTGTTAGTCTATCATGTCAAACCAATACGGTGGCGCATTGTTGTTAAAATAAATGATATGACAGACTAACGGTTTCTGTTAAAATGACTGACAAAAATTTGCTTTAGGTAGTAATTTGTTATTTTGACCAACTATAAGGACCTTTAAGTTTTTTCTTATAACGTAGGGAGTGATTTGTAGTTTAGGCCAACCACAATGATCAATTTTGCATTTTTTCCTATAAAAAAAAATCAATCGTCCTAAACCAAGAACTTAAATCTTATTTTTCTAAAAAAAAAAACACAAATATCTTTGAACAATCTTTCCAGCAAATTACTAAAAATCGCTCCTTAAAATGTGCAGCAATTTCCTTCGGCAGCCAGGAGTAGGAGGCACAGGACCGCCACTACAAGCTCGCCCGCTTGACCGCCAGCTCTAGCCTCCGGCCTCTCCACTTCTCTCTTCGGCAATTTCTCGCACCCGTAATGAGAGTCGTCTGAGACTACTTTTGTTTTCTTGGTTTCTTTGGTTTTTTTAGGGCTCGTTTGGGATTGCGATTTTAAAAAGTGCGATTTTAAAAATCGCAATTTTAAAAAGTGTGATTTGAAAACGTGATTTTTGAAATCAGAGTTATGCGTTTGGCAAAATCGCAGTTTGGCGTTTAAAATCATAGTTTTGCCTTTAAAATTTCGCGTTTTCAAAAAAGCACCCTCTTACCTACAATTTGAAAATGCAAATTTTTTGCGTTTTCAAATCATAATTTTTTAAAAACACAGTTTCTAAACAATTCCGTTTTTACGATTTATTTAAAATCGCACTTATTGTCTATAAAATTGCATCTCAAACGCACCATTAGTTTGTGATTTGCTCTTCTTTTGAGTTTTGATAATCACAAACTTCACTTCCAAGTTCAAACACGTTTTGGGTGTCAGATACTAGAGATAAGGATGAAACCACAGCCACACGTTTTATTTGTTATTTTTTTTTTTAACAATTTGTTATGTTTTTACGTTTTTTATTTTTATTTTTTTACAGTGTTTTGCTTTTAGATAACCGTTTTTTATGTAAAATATTATTATGCTTTTCTTTCAATAAAAATTAATAAATTTTATTAAGCATATGAAAAGATACCGATCAATTATCATATTGTCTAATTAGTCAATCATTAGTAATTACTAAAAATTTTAAATTTTAGAAGTGAGAAAATAATTTTTAAATAAAAAAATAAAAAATATTTATTTAATATTTAAATACATTAATTAAAAAAAAAAAAAAGTCTCTTATAAAATAATCGCCTTAGGCCTTACAATATATTGAACCGGCCCTGTCTACAACGCCGAAGTACTCCGGTGACTAAAGGTTTTAGAACATATATGTGGTTTAGAGAAATACTCTAAGAGAGATAAACAATAGAAGTCATAGGGATGAGAGGGTTCTCTCTTAGAACACAAAATTTGGCCTCTAGCTAGGTTTCTATGAAAATCATGCACGAAAAGAACTTAAATAGATTTTTAGAAAGAGTAATGTTACATGTCTAATTTTTTTGTCTGACTTCATCAAACTTTACATATGTGAACAAAGATGATCTCATAAATGCAAAAGCAAATTCTTAAGAAAAAAAAAAAAACCATATATATAAAGTTAAATGAAATTGGACAAAAAATTTGAATATCTAACATTACTTTTTCAGAAAACTAAATTTTTCAGAAGCAAATTGGAATCCCTAATATGACAATTTTTAAGTCGGCATTTAGCTATAAGCACCTTTATTTATGCTTTGAAACATCCCAAGGTAAGTCCGAGTGATTATTAGAGCTGGATTCAAAAGCCAATGCTCAAATTCGAACGGCATTTTTAGTATCAGCTTTATTTGGCCGGAGACCAATATCCTGATTCGAAAAACATTATTATTTTATTTGGGCCTAATTTGAAGGACAATGCCCTGATTCAAATAGCATTATTATTATCGTCAAACTCAAAAATCATTGTCTTGATTCGAAGGACCATGAGAAATACCAAGGCCTAAGGTTGATGAGTTTCATGATGTTGAGAATGAGAATTAAGCTTATTGCTTACAGTAGTTTGTAATTTTTGTGCGTTAAAATGTTTTATGATGATTTCCGGATTATGAAAATGAACTTTTTATTTTATTATCCTTATTTAGTAATCTGATATTTTATTGTGTTCATGAACATTATATTGTTATGTATTATGTTTTTTTTTTTTTAAATCAAGTTATGTATTATGTTGATATTTAATGAATTGCTTTTGGCACTAAAAACAATAAAAAAATAGAGAGAATAAGTTAAGATTGCTCGATCTTACACTTCAATAAACCCATTATACTTACTGAAGTGACTCATTAAATCTTATTAACATTTTTTAGATAATTCAAGAATCCTTCCAGTTAGACAATTTGGGAGAATTGGGAATCATATGGTTCAAGTTCTTGAGGATTTGCTAAGGTTTCTTACTATGTCATTTGTCAATTGAATATTAATTTTGTTGATGTTTAGACTTGGTAAATTTGTTATTGTTGGAGGCTTTTCTTCGCTTTTAGATCTTGGAGTTTGTAGTGTTTTATCTTTTTAGTTGTTAAGACATTTTGATTGGTTTTGATGTTATGTGATGGTTCCATGAATATATATCAAGTTTATCTAATTAACGGAATATGTGTGGCTGTCTTTTTTTTTTTAGTTATTAGTTACCCTTGTTCTATATATTATTTTGGAGGATGACATAGTTATTGAAGGTGCTAGGCATTACAAGTGAAGATTAATATATATTAAAAAAAAAAAATGGATGAGATAGAGAAAGACTGTTACATGGACTATTTTTGACATCTAGAAAATTTATCTACTTCATGACACTAAAAGTGAAGAACCATTCAAATTCCATTATGCTAGGCTGCACTGCCATGCAGTTTTGCGAATATTGATTAGGCTCAGTGACAGCCAAATTGCTGTTTCTCTTGATGACACAGCTTCTTCACCAAAAGGTCTTAACACGCCTGCAAGTTCCTCAAGCTTTTCATGTTTTAGTAAATCAGAACAGATCTCTAGTAGNGGACCATGAGAAATACCAAGGCCTAAGGTTGATGAGTTTCATGATGTTGAGAATGAGAATTAAGCTTATTGCTTACAGTAGTTTGTAATTTTTGTGCGTTAAAATGTTTTACGATCATTTCCGGATTATGAAAATGAACTTTTTATTTTATTATCCTTATTTAGTTATCTGATATTTTATTGTGTTCATGCACATTATATTGTTATGTATTATGTTTTTTTTTTTTTAATCAAGTTATGTATTATGTTGATATATAATGAATTGCTTTTGGAACTAAAAAAAAAAATAGATAGGATAAGTTAAGATTGCTCAATCTTACACTTCGATAAACCCATTGTACTTACTGAAATGACTCATTAAATCTTATTAACACTTTTCAGATAATACAATAGTTCATAATCCTTCCCATTAGACAATTTGAGAGAATTGGGAATCATATGGTTCAAGTTCTTGAGGATTTGCTGAGGTTTCTTACTATGTCATTTGTCAATTGAATATTAGTTTTGTTGATGTTTAGACTTGGTAAATTTGTTATTGTTGGAGGCTTTTCTTCGCTTTTAGATCTTGGAGTTTGTAGTGTTTTATCTTATTAGTTGTTAAGATATTTTGATTGGTTTTGATGTTATGTGATGGTTCCATGAATATATATCAAGTTTATCTAATTAACGGAATATGTGTGGCTGTTTTTTTTTTTTTAGTTATTAGTTACCCTGGTTCTATATATTATTTTGGAGGATGACATAGTTATTGAAGGTGCTAGGCATTACAAGTGAAGATTAAAATATATTTAAAAGAGGAATGCTATATGTCCAACTTTTCTATTCAATTTCATTCAACTTTGTATATGTGGACAAAGATTAGCCCTACAAATAAACTCTTAAAAAAATAAAAAAACAAAAAAAGCCACCTATGCAAAGTTGGATGTAGTTGGATAAAAAAGTTGGAAACATAACATTTTTTTATTTTTTTTAAAAAAAATGGATGAGATAGAGAAAGAGTACTATTACAAGTGAAGAACCATTCAAATTCCATTATGCTAGGCTGCACTACCAGTTTTGCGAATATTGATTAGGCTCAGTGACAGCCAAATTGCTGTTTCTCTTGATGACACAGATTCTTCACCAAAAGGTCTTAACACGCCTGCAAGTTCCTCAAGCTTTTCATGTTTTAGTAAATCTGAACAGATCTCTAGTACTGACTCAAGGAGCTTCTGCTCTTTGCCGAGTTTGGGGATCCAATTCAATTCTTGTTTCATCACCATGATCCAAGGTCGACAGCCTACTCATTGATGAGATATCACTAGAAGCTCCATTCAATTCGAAAATATCTTCTTTCCCTGTTTGCTTACAAGAGATAAGACCATTTTCCCTGTTTGTAAATGGGGATGCCTAATCAACAGCTCTGCAGCCTAAAATGTGGTGAAAGTTTAAACAAGCCATTGATTTCAGAAAGATATGACAGAGTTTGGTCATTTGAACTCACTGTGGGTCTGTGGTCAGGGTTCTTTCTTAACATGCTCTTGATTAATGTCTAGCCATGGTTAAGTAGTATGTTTACTGTTGTTGTTGACCATTTAAACTCGATAATCAATCCTGTTGCGACAGTTTTCCGGTTGGTGAGTACCGAGACGTAATAACTTGCAAAAAAAAAAAAAAGAATGTAAGCGAAAGAGCTTACCGCTGTGCGCCGGCGGGAGATAACCTCGTTGCTAAAGTGAATAATGTGTCTAGGGAAAGAGCTTCTCTTTTCAAGTACATGAACTTAGCAAATAGAGCTATGTTTACCTAGTAATTAGACACGAGATTCCGAATTAATTGTAGAGATTCCAGAATTCCTCAAGGTTTGGGGTCTCGTATGGTAATTCGAGATTCAATATTATTTTTATTTACTGTTGATGATTGAGCTTTATCCCCTGCTTTGCATATATAGCACTCTAAGATCGCGGTGGCGGACCTGTTTATGGGCTTTATTTAGTCTGTTCGGCCTCTCACATTATGTCTGAAATGGGCCTCATGGGCTAGTTCTTGCGTCGGCCCAATTACCAGCAAGTCCTTTCATATCTCAATTGAACCTAATAAAGCCTTCTTGTGCTATTGAGCTTCTTGAAAGAATAGAATAACCGCGTTTCAAGTGTCATCCAAAACAGGAATAAAAAATAAAAAATAAATAAAATAAATAAAAATTAATTAATTAAAAAAAAAAAGTGTCATCCAAAAAAAGCAATATAGTTGTACCTCAAAAGCAAGTTTTTTCAGATCAAACCCATTACAGTGTGATCAGTCAAGCTAAGAAAAATGAAAAGCAGGATGGAAAGTGGAGTGCTCTTCAAATATGGTTCTCCACTGCTTTTACCCCTTAAAGTCGTTTATTCTTCAAGTCATCGCTTAATTACAATTCTTCAAATGTACTTGTTTCAATATGATTTTTGCTTTCTATAATTTCCAATCCCACTTACACCTTTTCAAGACATCAATAATAATGGAGCATGAGAGTAATTCGTTCTTTGAAATTCTACACCCCTCGCACTAACAATGACAAGTGAAATCACTACAAGAGAAAATGATTCAACCCAATTGCTTGTGTCATTGCATATCCTATCGTGCTTCATGCCCATTTATGGAGTGCTACCAAAAATTCTACGAGGGTGGCTGAAGACTGAAGACTGAAGTCCTCCACTTTGCATTCTGCTTTTCATTTTTCTTAGCTTGACTGACAGTGTAATTTGGATTTTCTTTTTTCTTGTACAGACTCCAATGCTCGAGCAAAGTGTTGGTTAAGTTATTTGACTATTTTGACTAGTCTATTTGAACCAATATTCTTCTGACTATATTCCACTTCTGTAAGGCATATATCACTTGTTGACCCTCATCACCTGCAGAAACATGAAGGATTAGAATTAAATTAGGCAGATAAGCGTGTCTCAGCACTTTGACAAGATAAGGTGCTGTGAGAGTCAAATGACTGATCATCACCATTGGCCAAGAAGTCTGCTGAAGGCGATTGACAGCTACAGAACTCTCCATAACACTACGAATCGGCTGACTCCTGAAGTCAAGCATCATGCAACAAATTCAATAGAAAAGCAACAACTGGCATTGACGAAGACCCTTCTTGTTAGAGTATATTTGGATTACCTTGAAGTTAGGGCCTTAATGAGGATGATGAAGATTAAATTACCCTAAATTTAGAGATTTTATGAGATTCAATCACCCTATTTTAAGGGATTTGATTATAATTATATTAGATTCGAATCATATGTAAGCTTTATAAATAGAGCATTTTGTATTATAAAATCATCAAGTCAATAAGAGCATACTGCAGCCCTTTAAGGCTTTAATATGTGGACGTACGTAGGTTATGAACCGAACCACGTAAAATCATTGTATCTATTTTCTTTTATTTCCACTAATGTCTTTATTTTCTATTTGATTATGTTTTCTGTCATAGTATTAGGCTAGCTATTGGCTACGCCATTTTGGATCCTAATGATCATGTGGATTTCATTTCTCTAGTGGTGCTCACAAATTTTCTTTGATAATGGTCAATGCCGGCTGGAGCCTTAGGCGGATTAGGTCGCCGCCTAAGGCCCCCAATTTAATAAGGCCCACAGTTAATAGATATTAATGAAAAAAAATTTCATAAAAAAAATATATATATATATATATATATGCCCTAATTATAGTCAATATTCTCTAATTAAGACCCCCAATTTAATAAGGCAAAATATTTAAGGCCCTAATTATAGTCAATATTCTCTAATTAAGGCCCCCAAATAAATAAGGAAAAATATTTTAAAACCCTAATTATAGTCAATATTCTCTAATTAATGGCTCAAATTATGGTAAATAAGTAATTAAGAAATGCATTAATATCATTTGATTCTTTTGAAAACTTAAATCTTCAACATTCCATTCTTGAAACAAGTTATAAAAAATTGATAGCATTCAATAAGAGAATCGAATAATATATCTATATTAAAGTCATTTTCAAAGAAAACCCATTCTCACAAATGTTGCGGGGTAGAAATTTTTTTGGCCTTGTGACGAGCAGCTGAAATTTCTATCATAATTTAAAAGGGACAGCTAATCAGCAATAAATTAAATGTTAAGAAATGTAAAATCTCTAAATATTTTATTTAATCACTAACTCCAATCTTTATAAGTTTCCATTTTTTTTTTTTTTAGTGAAAAGATCGGCAGGCTGTTGATTGGTGGGTATGTAGAATGTCTGAATTATGTCAGTCTGTACCTTTTTCCGAATGAGGTGGCAATCAATCTCGATGTGTTTTGTTCTTTCATGAAAGGTAGGATTCGAAGCGATGTGGATTGCTGCTTTGTTGTCACAATACAACTTTGCTGACTGTGGGTGTGAGATATGCAAATCTGCCAATAATTGTTTCAGCCAGGTAATTTCACAACATGTTGAAGCCATAACTCTGTATTTTGCTTTAGCTCAAGAGCAAGAGATTGTTGTTTGTTTCTTTGTTTTCCAAGAAATCGATGAACTTCCAATGAGTATGCAATATCTAGTGATTGAGCGTCGAGTATCTCTACAGCCTGCCCAGTCTGCATCACAGAAAGCCGGTGATGTTGAAGGTGGGGGGGGCTGTTGGGGTTGGAGGATGAGGAGGCGGTGGAGGCTGGTTGTATGTTGTTTGGGTGAGCGTGGGGTTCAGGGAGTGCGAGATGTGCGAGGGGTTGGGGACGATCGACGATGATGAGACCGAGAGAGAGAGGGAGATACCGCCGGCACTGGGGAGAATCGACGGAGAGACTGTGAGAGAGAGAGAGGGAGATCGAGAGAGACTCAGAGAGAGCTGAGAGTTGAGGGTGGCTGCGGGATTCATAATTTAGGTTTAGGTTTTTTACTTTTAGTCTTTTATGTTTAACTTAAAAAATAATAATAATAAGAATAAATAAATAAACGGGTGACCCGTTTATGACCCGAACCCGATTAACCTAAACTCAAATCATATATCTTCGTGTTGTGTTTGTGTCGGGCTTGCAGGTCATGTCAAAACTTGACAGCCCTAATAGTACATTAGGATTTACACAGTAATTTTAGAAGTTATTTTTTTGTCATTCTAAAAATAAAGTGACTTTTAAAATTATAATTTAATCAAACATAAACTTAAAAGTAATTTTAAAAGTCACATCATTTTTAGAATGACATAAAAAAAATATTTAACATTACTCGGAATGCATATTGCAAAAATAAAAATATTGAGAGGGACATTGGAATTGGAAATAAAATGATACTTTAGATTAAGGAGGGCCGAAGGTAAGCCGAATCTTCTATAGATTACTCATTTACCCGTTTCAAGACTTCCAAGGTTTTATATACTGGAGCAGGAGGGGAAAGAAATAGATAAGCTTTAAAGCTGTTTTAGTCACATAAAATTTACAAGAGGCAGCCGGCTAGATGAGAGAGCTTAATAAGCATATATACAGAGTAAACTGTCTCTTGTAAAAATTGGAGAAAATGATAAATCTAACTTACTTATTATGTTAAAATCTTGTTTAAATGATTAAATTTACATATTTTTATCAGATTAAATTTTTTGGATAAATAATAATTTAATATGTTATTATAGTCAAAGGTTATGAGTTTAAATATTGTTCATTTACATCAATTTTAATTAAATATTTCATATATTAAGCTTCACCTATTAAAAAAAAGTTTGAACCCATTATAAATTAAATGATTAAATTTACTCATTTCTATTAAATTAAACTTTTTAGAACAAGTAGCCCAAAAAAAAAAAAAAACTTTTTAGAACGAGTGGTCAAGTCTTGATCTAACAACCTAATCGTTCTATAATTAGTAGCTTACAAAATTCAATAACAATCCGAGTCATGGTAAGCGGACGATCGACTAAGTTATGAGGCTTCATATTGTTGCTAGGAAATGATTTTTTTTCTTAGAAAAAAAAAAAGAAAAAGAAAAAGAGGAAATGATCGATCTTTTTTGTTGGTTTATTCGTGAATCACGTGTCTGTCTACTAGTCTTTTTGTTATTCGTGAATCACACGTCTGTCATTGGAGTTACAATATCTCATTCCTGATTTAAAATCATAAAAATATTGTGTAAGATAAAAAAAAATTAAAAAAAGAAAAAAAGTCGAGATTTAAAAAAAAAAGGAAAAGAAAAAGAAAAACAACAAAAATTCTGGAAAAACAAAAGATAAAAAAATGGTTTTTTTTTTTGGGTCAGTTTTGGAACAAAAGGAGGAGATTACAACTCTAATGGTAGGTTGAGATTACATTATAAAAATTGAAATATCGAATGTAACATTGCAAATAATATGATAATTGAAGGAGGGCAGAAGGTAAGCCGAATCCTCTATAGTTACCCATCTACCCGTTTAAAGAGCTAGATCACTTTCCAGCAGGAGTGAAAGAAGTTGATAAGCTTTAAAGCTGTTCAGACACTTCCAACAACGACATATATGGAAAGTTTAAATGGACAAGAACTTTCGTGCTACACGTGCTTCCAAACCAAAACAGCCAAAATCAAAAGATAGTGAGCTTGAATATTTTTTCAGGAAATTATGCCCCCACTGGGCTTGCAATTTGGGCAAAGTTGACGTGTACAGAACTATCAGTTGAAATAATTATATATATATACTGGTCGTTTTAGGATACTTCATAACCATTGTTCTTCTCGTTTGGCATATCAAACAAGAACCATGCCATATTTCAAGCCTTATCATCTCCTCTTCACCTTGTTTCTCTTTCGCATTTTCTCCATGACTCATGCCTGCAACCAAATAGACCACTACTCTCTCTCATCCTTAGCCTTCAACCGTATGTGTTCTCCTCCACTAAATTGGTCTTCCATTGATTGTTGTCGGTGGGAAGGCATTTCTTGTGATTACAAACATCAAGTCACCCATATTTGGTTACCTTCTAAAAACCTCAGTGGGAGTATATCTCCCTCTCTTGGAAACCTTACACAGCTCTCCCACATCAATCTCTCCCACAATTCACTTTCAGGTCCTCTCCCTAAAGGATTGTTTTCGTCCTTAAACCAACTCAAGGTCCTTGATTTGAGCTACAACCATCTTTTTGGAGATACATCTGAGTGGCCTGCCTCCATTCAAATTGTTGACATATCAAGCAATCGCTTCACCGAGACAATCCAATCTTCAACCCTTCAAAGAGCATGGAGGTTGACCGAGCTCAATGTCAGCAACAATAATTTCATGGGCCCTATTCCTTCATTTCCTTGCATGAATTCTTCCTTGGTCAAGTTCCTCGATTTCCCCAACACTCATCATAGTGGCCATATTCCTAGTGGACTAGGGGCATGTTCCAAACTTAGGGTTTTGAGGGCAGGTTTTAACAACCTCTCAGGTCCACTTCCTCCTGATTTATACAATATGACAAGGTTAGAAGAAATCTCTTTACCTTCCAATTATCTTTCAGGACCCCTTAGCAGTGACATAGTAAACCTTGCCAAACTCACAAACCTTGAGTTATATGGCAATAAATTTAGTGGCAAGCTCCCTGTGGATATCGGGAAACTCTCCAACTTAAAGCACCTACTCCTTCATACAAACTCCTTAACAGGTACTCTGCCCCTATCTTTGATGAATTGCACAAATCTCACCAAAATGATTTTAAGGTTCAATTTCCTTGAAGGAGACATCTCTACCTTTAATTTCTCCTGTCTTCATCAACTTACCATAATTGACCTTGGCTTCAATAACTTCTCTGGTAACTTGCCAGTAAGCCTCTACTCTTGCAAGTCCTTGATCGCGATTCGCCTGGCCCGAAACCAACTAGAGGGACAAATCCTACCCGAGGTTCTTCAATTGAAATTCTTATCTTTCCTTTCACTTGCTTACAATAGGCTAACAAATATTACAGGCGCAATCAAGATTCTAATGCGTTGTAAGACTCTTAGTATAGTCATGCTTGGAGGAAATTTCCTACACGAGGCAATGCCAAGTGATGAAAATATAGTTGGTTCCGATGGATTTGAAAATTTTCGATTTTTGGATCTTGATGACTGCCACCTGACTGGTCAATTTCCTATATGGCTATCTAAGCTTAAGAAGCTAGAATATCTAGGTCTAAGTGCCAATCATATCACAGGTTCAATTCCTGGTTGGTTGATGACTCTTCCGAGGCTCGTTGTTTTAGACTTGTCTGATAACTTCATTTCAGGTGAATTCCCAAAGGAACTTTGTGCATTGCCAGCATTGATGTCAACAAGTACTCTAGAAGCCAGGAATCCTTTGGATTTACCAATATTTCTTGCCACAGGAAGTAATCCCCAGTTCAACTTTCTCTCAAACATGCGACCAGCAATATTAGTTGCATACAACAATCTTAGCGGCAACATCCCTGTTGAGATTGGCCGTTTGAAGCTGCTTTCTATGTTGATTCTTAATAATAACAACTTCTCAGGAAGCATCCCAGACCAACTATCTGAGCTCACAAACTTGGAAAAATTATACCTCTCTGAAAATCAGTTGTCCGGCGAAATACCAGCATCACTAAGTAGTCTACATTTCTTGGATGCATTTAGTGTTGCAAACAACAATTTGCATGGACCAATACCTTCAGGCACTCAGCTCCAGAGTTTTGATGCCTCTGCGTATGAGGGCAATCCCGGACTTTGTGGCCCCCCACTTCCACATGAGTGTGCCCATATTATTAGCAATAACAGAGACACTTGGGATGAGGACAATGGACATAGAATCCCCTGGTTTCCAATTACTGTGGTTCTTGGCTTCATTACAGGTTTTTGGGGAGTTTGTGGTCCATTAGTTATTAGTTATAAGTGGAGAGTTGCATATTTCCAATTCATGGACCACCTTAAAGATAGGTGTATAATTTTCTTCTTTAAAATTACGTATTGGTCGCTTTAGAGTACTCTGTCATCAATTTGGTTTCTCAAATTTAGATTCGAATAATGTAAGGTTTTGTTAGTTTTCATATTTTCAATTTGCGTTCAATATGATCTCCATTGTGGCGAAAATTAATAAATCTTGGTTACCTTTTTTGTTTTTTTTTTTTTTTGTTCTTGTTTTTGTTTTGTTTTTTTGTTTTTGTTTTTGTTTTTTCTATTCTAATAAATCTCAGTTACTTTAAATGTTTGTTATGCCGTTTACCGTTGGTCCGCGTTGAAAAACCACAACTTATATGGTGATTGTGACAGTTTCTCAAGATCTTCACACGGTGCATTAGCATAGCACCCCTCAATGAATTTTAGAGTCATTTTGATACATCAAGTCGCGGAAAATATGCGGTTGGGGATTGGGGCCTACAAGCATATCTTATGCTTTTATATGTTGCACAGCTTTTTCGATGCATAATAGAAAGAGAGACAACAAACAATTCTTCATGAAATGTGAAAACAGAACAATTAATTGGCACAACAATTTTTTTTTTTTTTTTTTTTTTTCTAATGGCACAAAATTTAATTGAATGCAGTTGGGGACTGAGGGAAGGACTAGAACAAAAGTAATTTTAAAGTCAAGAACTAAATTGACCAAATATCAAACTCAATTGAATGTACATATACCATTTTTTTTTTTTTGGATATTAAACCAATTTATGTTAAGTCATGGTTTTGTTTTACTCATTATATTTCTTCTTTTTTATTTTTGTTATTTTCTGGAATTTACCTTTTTGATTCGGAGCATGGCAGATTTTTTTCTCTTTCCGAAGGTGTCCATCTTTTGTTGTAAAATTTACCAGCTGTTTAGTTTTCAACAATGAAATGTGGAAAAGCCATTGGGCCTAAGCAACTTGCACCAAGAAGATTCTTCCCAACTGCCAATTTCTTCTTCTTCTTTTTTTTTTTTTTTTTCTTTGGTAACTAGATAGATAGCAACAAATATAACTACAACAACCGATCAAAACCCAGCTAGAGTGGGAGGTGGATCTTTGCCACTACATAAAGAGACAGAGAATGAGGAAAAAAATAAATGAGAATACAGTCAGAATGAGATCTAGCTGTGGCCCAATATACCATATTATGAGCGCAAAAGTTTACACTTCTGTTTATCTTCCTAATATGCCAAGAAGATGAAGAGGGGATTAAAAAAATTATATATGAAATTAGATCAGCAATCCACCAGTTTTTTACAATAGAAGGGTGTTGTAACGCCATAACTACAACATGTGAATCCCCTCTAATAGTGAATTCTTCAAGTTGGAGAGACAAGGCGAAAGACGCAGCAAGACGAGCAATTAGGGCTTCTCCATAATCAGGATCATATGAAGGGCTAATTTGAGAGTAAGCTTTGATAATCTTCCCATTTGAGTCCCGACTACCTAATTTGTAGAAAGATATTACATGCATGGCTCATGTTAGTCATTTAGATGCTTTTCATAGTTAGAGCTTGTTTGTTTTTAGAGTTGGGAAAAAGATCTTTTGTATATAAAAAAAAGCTTGAAAATGTGAGTTTTTAGAAAAAATCTCATTTTCAAGCTTTTCCAAAACACAATTTTGGACTTTCTTATAGCAAAAAAGTAATAAAAATAATAATTAACTTTTTAATTTTTAAGTTTTTATCAAACGAATCTACTTTTAATTGCCACAACTTTTTATATATTAAAAGCACGTTTTAAACTCCTTCACGCAATTCCAAAAACCGTCTTAATGGTGGAGGGTCTAAGCTTAAGAGCATTCTTATCCGGCTCTCTACATTTTTTCTAATCACCTATATCTGGCTCCCTAAACTAAAGATTTATTTTCACTTTTTTTATTTAAATATAATATTTTAAGAAAAGGGAAAGAGAAAGAAAATTGGAAAAAACAAAAAGTTTGACAGATAAATTAATATTTTATTATTTTAAAGATGAGTAAAGAATAAAATGACTCCTTACTATTAGAGAGTCATTTTATGCTTCCTACTTTTTTCTTCAAAGTATAGAACCAAATGGGAGCATTAAAATGGTATAAAATGAATTTTGGTTTTCTAAAGTAGAGAAATATCTACTTTAAAGAGCCATATGAAAATGCTCTAAGAAAAGAAAAAAAGGACAAGGCTGCTTCGGTGCCTTTTTTTATTTTTTATTTTTTTCTTCTCAGAAAAAAAAAAATCCAAACCTTTTTTCTTTTTGGGTTTCTATCCCAGCTATAGAAGAATTAAAACTCTATATTACAAATTTACAAACCCGCTCTCCAATGCAACTAATGTCTTAAAAGGAATCCTTAGCTCCTACTCAGCAATATTACCTTCATTTTAAGACTCAAGAGCTATTTCTAATTATGTATTTCATTTTAAGTTCCTCAACCAAGACGAATCAGAATCAATCATTTAGCTTTCCATCTGATTTGTAAACAACATATATATTATGCTTTGATTATAATATGCGTTGAAAATCTGTCATGGATCAATCAAATAAATTTATTTATTTGATTTAGGGCACGTTTGACTACCAATGCAAGATCCTTAGTCAACAAAGAGATTCTTGTTGGAAAGTTATATGTGCTTCCGGACCGTGTTAGACAAAATTACACGCAATTGATGTTGGACAGAAATTTCCTTAATAACATATAAATTATACATGTGAGAAACAGCCTTTAAAAGTGATATATTTTTTTTAAGCATATAAGAAGCACATACTTTTTTATTAATACATTAAATATCCTAATCAATTTTAATTCTTCTTATTATACCCATTATACAAGCAGTAATTTAACGAGTACGCGCTATGGTTTGAAATCTCCATATTAAAATCAAGTTCTACTAGATGCTTTTTGTCTCCTTGAAGTTGATGCGATTAGATTAGAGGTGTTCACATGAGCCACACAAATTAAGTTGATAATTTAATTAAATGCTTGATTAAGTCACGGTCAACCTTCAGGTATTTTATTTCTAGTAGGGTTGGCGAGTCGGATTCGGGTCAACCCGCTTGACCTGCCAACCCGTTTAAACAAACACAAACACGACCCGTTTATTAAACGGGTTGACACGAGACGACCCGTTTAATAAACGGGTTTAATACGACACGACCCGTCAACCCGTTTAGTTGTCGGGTCGGGTTTACCCAACCCGCAAATCAGCCCCACTGCCCAGTGCCCGCACGCCGCACGACAGACCCACCCGGGCCACCATCCCACGATTCCCACCGACTCCCACAGAGAAAGAGAAGAGATCTGAACTTGAAGGCTGAAACTGAAAGCCTAAAAGTGAGACCGCCGGAGAGTCAGAGACGCACGAGATGGAGAGAGAGAGACACCGCCGTGAGAGAGAGAGAGAGGGAGATCGGCGGGCCGGCAGCCGTGAGAAAGAGAAGGAGATCGGCCGTCGGCAGCCGTGACAGAGAGGGAGATCGAGAGAGCTGGAGCCTGGAATCATGGAGAATCGGAGATGGGGAGGGAGCTGAGCTGCTGAGCTCGGCGGCGTCGCTGACGTGAGAGAGAGAGTCGAGAGACTGACTCTGTGGAGGAAGAAAATCACATAAAAATTGAAGAAGCTCACTGAGGCTCTGAGAGAGAGGAAGAAAATCAAAAAAAAAATAGAAGGGGAGAAACTCTGAAATTGAGGGGACGGTCTTGGGTGGGTGTGGACTGTTTAGTGTTTAGTGGACTAAACGGTGCTTTTCAACCTTTTTTTTAAAAAAAAAAAAAAAGTTAACGGGTTAACGGGTCACCCGACGGGTTGACCCGTTTGACCCAGTAACCCGTTAAGCCAAACCTAAACCCGGTTTTTTCGTGTCGTGTTCGTGTCGGGTTTGCGGGTTGTGTCAAAAATTGCCACCCCTAATTTCTAGTAGCGCCAAAAGTAGTGGTAGACTCACCTGCTCTGACATGGATAAAATCAGTGAACTCAAAATTATTGGTGTATTCAAAGTGAGAGCATAGAAAAGTAACCTGAAAGCCAACTTCAAAAAATAATTGCAGCAGGGTTGACTCCGGCGTCGGTGGTTGTTGGGTTTGACGTTGTCGGTCCCGCGGGCTCTCTCGAATCCTTGCATTATTGGGTGTGTTTGACAAAGAAGTAGATTAGAATTTTATAAAATTAAAAAAAAAAAAATTACATCAAAATCTTCTAATTTTTTATATTTCATCAATTATTTTTTAACAATTTTTTTTTTCACTTGTTATATCACAACACTTACTTTTTATTACTATTGAAATAAAAAAACTCACTTAAAAAATAAAACTTTTTCATTTTTCTATTCAAAAAATTTACAACATTCTTTCTACTTTTATATCATATCAATAATTTCTTATCACATCAATAACTTCTAGGCTGTGAAAACTCCTCAGAACTGCTCCTGGACATGGAGAAAACTGTTAAAACTCAAGGAGATTGCTAAGGATCTCATCTTCTCTTATATAGCAATTGGGACCTCCCTAACAAAGTGTTAGAATAGCTGCAGAATTAGTTGGTTAGTTTATAAAGTTGTAACTGCGGTTGTAGCTGAGTTGTTTCTCTTTGTAAGAATCTGGTTTGGTTATAAAATTTTACTCATTCATAAAAAAAAAAATTAAAAAAAAAAAAATCTTCTTATTACCATTTAAAACTTCCAAACCTTAACCTAACCTTTGCCAAACGAATCCATCGATCTAGATTTCTAAGTTGGTAGATGTAAGCAAAAGGGCATGTGGTCAACCATCATTTTACAAGGGAGAAGGATCCTGCTTGTTAGTGTATATAGGAGGTTAAAATTGTCCAGAAAATTAAAAAAAAAAAAAATTCCCTCCTAAATATACTAATTGTCTCCTTTTTATTTCAATTAAAATTGAGAGAATCCTAATTCTTTTATAAGGGCCTCATGATTTTATCTTCCACAACCGCATTGAATATTATCATTATGAATTATCATGATTCATTCTAGCTTACCAAATCAGATACTAATTATTGATGTTTTTTTTTAAAATAAAAATTAAAAAAAATAAAAATTTTTAAGTACTAATTATTGGCTTTAAATCAAATAATATATGTGACAACTCTAGAAAAATTGAATAATATAAGTGACAATTTTACGTGGGTCGGGATGTAGAGGCTAAACAAATAATGTGAGATTGATCGACCATACCTGGATAACAACAGTAGCCAGTGACAGAGCTAGATGTCCCCCTCCAACCCCACTAAAAAAAAAAAAAAGTTAAAAAAAAGTTTTTTAAAAGCCTTTAAATTTGTTAAAATTAAACATTTTATGTCTTTTTTTTTTGTTATTTTTTTTATTTTTAATTTCGACTGCTAGAAATTTTTTTTAATACAGTTTAACCCTCTTACAATTTTTAATTCCGTCCCTGATAATAACCGTGAGTTTCAAATACAAAAATGACTTTTTATAATTTTAAAAGACAATTTCCTAATTAAAAATTTGAAAAGAACATTATAATTGAATTGAATAGTAATTTGATGCGTGAACCATGACATGGTTCATGTTAGACTTTTTCTTTTTCGGAGTTTGCTAGAATATCTTCTAAAGGTCTTTTTAGGGGTCCTTTTAAATTTTTTTTAATTAAATTGGAGCCCCCACATTTCATTGAGAGGTGGGGCCCAATTTAATTTAAAACATTAAAAAAAAATTTAAATAACTCCTAAAATAACCTCTAAAAAATGCACAAACATTTTCCTTTCATATACCTTTCACATGTGCCGCCAGGTGTTCGAGAGTCCAACATAGGATAAAGGAAAAAATGTCGGTCAATTCATGTTGGAAACTACACGCAAGAATCTTTGAATTATTGTCAAAAAAAAAAAAAGAACCCTTTTTCCGGTTTCCCTTATTTGAATAGAAAAAAAAAAAAATTGTTGTCAAAATCAAAAGATAGGTAACACTGAACTTCGAATATATACTTTTTCATGAAATTTCTCGTCCGCTGGCAAAGTCGATGTGTACAGAAATATGAGTTGACATAATTATATATACTCTGCAAGTTGGGCAGAATTGACATGTCCGTAACTATACATGACTATATACACTTAATTAACGTTTGGGCAAAGTTGCAGATTAGAGCTATAAATACAAGGTATACTTTTAGGACTACTTCTCACTCTCATTTTTCTTCTGGTTTGGCATATCAAACAAGAACCATGTTATAGTTAGAGCCTTATCGTCTCCTTTACACATTGTTTCTTTTTGGTATTCTCTCCATGAATAATCATGCCTGCAACCAAATAGACCGCGACTCTCTCTTGTCCTAGCTTTCAACCCAATGTCTTCTTCTCCACTAAATTAGTCTTCCATTGATTGTTGCCGGTGGGAAGGCATTTCTTGTGATCATAAAGGTCAGGTCACTCAAATTTGGTTACCCTATAAAGGCCTCAGAGGTACTATATCTCATTCTCTTGGGAACCTCACATATCTCTCCCACTTCAATCTCTCACACAATTTACTTTCGGGGTCTCTCCCTAAGGGATTGTTTTCATCTTTGAATCAACTCAAGGTCCTTGATTTGAGCTACAACCAGGGGCGGAGCTAGAAAATTTTGTTTGGGATGGCCGGAACTAAAAATTTTTTTGAATGGCCAGAGCATAGAACGACATGACAAACTGTAGCCTCCAATTTTTTTTTTCCAACTCTTCTTAATCAACCTAAGTTAACAAGTCAACAATGAAAAGACGCGTCTTACTTTGTTCAGCACCATTTTTTATAGGTATAAGAGGTAGGGATGCTTTGTATTTCTTTCAATGTGGCAAAGGCAACAAGTGCCTTGTGAATCCCTATATATATTTTCCTATATTGGCTTTGCCTCCAGTCCAGTGGTCAATTAGGTGCGCTAGGGGTATTCTTGAATCTAAAGAGGGGATGCTATTCTAAAGAGGGGATGCCATGTTTACATGCCTCATACGACATCAAAGTCCAAGAAGCCAAGAAGGATTGGCTCTTGTTTTTCCTTTTTGAAAAAAAAAAAGAATAATAATAAAATTATCGTGATTTCAATTATATTAAAAAAGTTGTTTTAACTTGTTTGTTGTCCACTGCGTGGTGGGCCTCATCATGGCTAGTTAGCTTCACAAATGACAAATTGTTGGGTGGGTCAAGACCAAATATTGGTGTGGCCAAACACAAAAGTTTGCTGGCCTTCATATAAAACTGCTGTAATTAGAAGAAGTAAAAAAAAAATTGGGGGTGCCAAGGTCCCTCCAACAAGCAATGTAGCTCCGCCCCTAGCTACAACCATCTATTTGGAGATACATCTGGCTGGCTTGCCTCCATTCAAATTCTTGACATATCTAGCAATCACTTCACCGAGACAATCCAGTTTTCATCCCTTCAAAGAGCATGGAGGTTGACCGAGCTCAATGTCAGCAACAATAATTTCATGGGCCCTATTCCTTCATTTCCTTGCATCAATTTTTCACTGGTCAGGCTTCTCGATTTCTCTCATAATCTTCATAGTGGCCATATTCCTAGTGGACTAGGGGCATGTTCCAAACTAAGGGTTTTTCGGGCAGGTTTTAACTACCTATCAGGTCCGCTACTTGCTGATATATACAATGCAACAAGATTAGAAGAAATCTCCTTACCTTCCAATAATCTTTCAGAACCCATTAGTAGTGATATTGTGAACCTTACCAAACTTATTAACCTTGAGTTATATGTTAATCAATTGAGTGACAAGCTCCCTAAGAATATTGGAAAGCTTTCCAAATTAAAGTACCTAATCCTTCATACAAACTCCTTTACAGGATCTCTACCCCCATCTATGATGAATTGCATAAATCTCACACAATTGATTTTGCGGATCATTTTCTTGGAGGGAGACATCTCTTTCTTTAATTTCTCCTGTCTTCATCAACTTACCGTGATTGACCTTGGGGCCAATAACTTCTTAGGTAACTTGCCAATAAGTCTCTTCTCATGCAAGTCTCTGATTGCAATTCGACTAGCCCAAAATCGACTAGAGGGACAAATCTTACCAGAGGTCCTTCAATTGAAATCATTATCTTTCTTTTCCCTTGCTTACAATAGGCTAACCAATATCATATACGCAATGAAGATTCTCATGCGTTGCAAGACACTCACAATAGTCCTTCTTGGAAGAAATTTTCTACATGAGGCAATCCCAGGTGATGACTTCATAGTTGGTTTTGATGGATTCGAAAATCTGCGAGTTTTGAGTCTTAGTAAATCCCAACTAACTGGTCAATTGCCTATGTGGCTATCTAAGCTCAAGAAGGTAGAAGTCTTGAATCTATATTCCAATTGTTTCACGGGTTCAATTTCTTATTGGTTGTCGACTATTCCAAGGCTCTTCCAATTAGACTTATCAACCTTATTTCAGGTGAATTCCCAAAAGAACTTTGTGCATTGCCATCATTAGTGTCACCAAATGCTCTAGCAAACAACAGTTATTTGGATTTACCAATTTTGGTCACAATAGCAAGTACTACCCAGTACAATTTTCTCTCAAACCTGCGACCAGCAATATTACTTGGATAGAACAGTCTTAGCGGCAACATTCCCGTTGAGATTAGCAGTTTGAAGATGCTTCATTATTTGAATCTCAGTCATAACAACTTTTCGGGCAACATTCCAGAGCAACTGTCTCAGCTCACAAACTTGGAAGGATTGGACCTCTCTGCAAATCGGTTGTCCGACGAAATTCCCACATCATGAAGTAGTCTAAATTTCTTGTCTCATTTTAGTGTTACGAACAACAATTTGGATGGACGAATACCATCAGGTACTCAATTCCAAAGCTTTAATGCCTCTTCATATGAGGGCAACCTCGGACTTTGTGGCCCCCCACTTCCACGTGAGTGTGCACAAATTGTTAGCAACAACAGAGATATTGGGGATGACGCCAATGGGCCTAGAATCCCATGGTTTCAAGTTATTGTGGTTCTTGGCTTCATTACAGGTTTCGAGGGAGTTTGTGGTTCATTACTTTATAGTTATAAGTGGAGAATAGTTATAAGTGGAGAGTTGCTTATTTCCAATTCATGGACTACGTAAAAGATAGGTGTATAATATTCTTCTTTAAACTTACATATTGGTTGTTTTAGAGTTTGTTATCAATTGGTTGCTTTACAGTCTGTCATCATTATGGTTTCTCAAGTTTCAATTTGAATAATTTAAGGTTTTGTCCTACAAACTACCAAGTACCAACAGTAACACTCAAGCTTGTTAAACTACCAAATTGTGAGTTAAAAAGGCTTGTCAATTAGCCTAATTCGTTAAAATGGATAGAATCTCAATCACATTCCAGAAATGTTCATTTTTTAGACCTAATACATGGATCATAGATAAGGCATTCACAATTGCAAACATATAAAGGTATTGGGCTGATGACAAAAGCATCCCCTTGTGTAACTATAACCACTGCGCTATAAAAATTACATAAATTAAAAGAAGAAACTTTTTGAAAAAAAAGAGGGGTTGACTTGAGCCACCGGCATAGCCGAACCATCGGGTGGTTTGGCCACTCTCAAATAGCAAAAGTGGGGTGGCCGAAACCACTCCCAAGAGCCTTGAGGGTGGCTTGGCCACTCTCATTTAGCTTGGGGTGGTTTGGCCATTCCGAAGGGTGGCCAATCCCTTTTTTTATTTATTTATTTCTTTTGTTCTTGTGGGGGTGGCTCGAGCCACCCCACACTCCCCGCCCCCCTTTGTTTTTTCAAAATGTTTTTGCTTTTAAATTATTGAATTTTTTAAAATAATTTGAGTTTTTTAGTTTTCTATTTTTTTACTCTTTTTCTTTTAATTTTTAATGAGATGTAGGGACACGTGTCAATTTCTTAAGGGCATTGACAAAGATTTTCATCAATTTATGGACAGAAGTACAATATACAATAAAAATTGAAACCTATGTGAAAAAAAAATGAAATTATTAAACCATGAGGGGAAAAATGTATTAACCCATGGAAATATTCAAATTTTTCATAATTTCTAAGGATGAAAACATGTTTAATATGGCCCTCAAAGGAAGTCAAAAGCAAATGATAGTTTCCACTAAAGCAATTGGCTTGGAAAAAAATCAATGTGAAAAGCAACGTGTTGAGTGAGCAAAAGGAAGTGGGTGAGATATGGTAATTATTGACATCAATTAAGGTGATATCATTGCGATGATCTGAAGATGGTTGCTCAACAGAAGAGATCACAAACTAAATACCTCTGTTTGCCTCTGTTTTGAGCACCACGAAAAACAGAGTTCCTCATGCTACCGTTTACAACGCTTCGAAAGCTTACGTAAATGACTGATTTTGTGGGCTACGCGTCGCAGTCATTTCATACAGTTATGTAGTGTTTTGCCATCATTTGCGTTTCACAAATTAAGAAGGTGGGTACATCTCCATGGTAGAAAGTTCAAAGAGGCCAAATGTATTTTCGTCAATACGTTTTAGGATGATGAAATCTCTCCTGTTTTCGCAGTGGGTCGTTGATAACCTAAAGGGTCACACACAATCAAAGGCAAATCAGTCTGACCATGATAAGATGATGAAGTGGCTTGAGTAGGGCTGTAAATCTAAACAGTTTTGTGTATTTGTATGTATATGAGTTGAATTATGTGTATGTATATATGTGTGTGTTCGTGTGTATAATGAATATATATACATACTATAATATAAACATATAAACTACTCCAGATTACTTTATTTAAGATAAGAATTAATTTATTTAATTACTCAAATAATTAATCTCAACAATAATTAAATAATAAATAATTAATATGAATTTAAAAAAAAAACAATCATGACATTTACTTTATATATGGAATAAATAAATTAATTAAGTAGCTCGTGAATAAGTTCGAGCTTGTTTGAAAAATAAATGAACAGAATTTAAATAAATTATTTAATTCGGTGATAAAATTAAACTCGGCTCGTGTTCGAAAAAGTTAAACGAACTGAATTTCAATATTTAATACTTGGCTCAATTACAATCCTTAGCTTGAGGATCAGCGTCCATTAGCTTGGAGTCGAAACTGGCCGCTGCATCTTCATCAATGTTGGCCCATGCGTCCCATGTGTTGTGTTTTTAAACCAAATAAAAAAAAAAAAAAAAAAAACAATGATCTATGATTCATTTAAGAAAAAAAAAAAGCACTATATATGACTACTTTTTTGTCATTTTTGCTACACGCTAGCTGTGACTTCAAGAATCAAGACAATTAGAAAATGCAGACAAAGATGGGGTCTTGGGCTTGGATTTTATTGAAGATTTGCTGGCTTAGAGTACTAGGAGTAAATACCCTAAAGTTTGTTTCTTCTCTAAATATAAGATTTTTTTTTTTAAAAAAAAAAATTATGAAAAGGCACATGCAGCAAAAGATTATTATAATCCTAATCATCCTATCTAGATACCCGATATAGCTTGTTATATTTCCTAAACTATTGGATAGCTAGTACTGTAGCTACCCAAAAGATTATTATAATCTAAAATACACGTTACCCAATAAAAAGTAAAATGACAAAATAGGAAAAGTGAGAAAAAAGAATAAATATGAGTAAATAAATAGTATTTAATTGATATAGAGAAATATTAGAGAATCTATTGTCGAGTGTTTTTTTTTTTTTAATAGAAAAGTAAAAAGTAATTTTATTCTCTAAATTTAAAGAAAATGATTAAATATCTGCTACTAGTGCTCTTGGTATGATAGGCCTGCCAAGCTTGTCTTATTGTTGTTATTGGAGTTACAATGTCTATTCATGATTTAAAATGATAAATCTTCTTCATAAGATAAAAATTAAAAAATTAAAAATTAAAAACAAGAAAATTAAACAATTTTGAAAAAAAAATCAGATAAAAAGAAAAATAAATTGAAAAGATTTAGAAAAAAATGAAAAAGTGACAAAATTCTGAAAAAGCTAAAAAAA